>CAEFZY010021593.1:0-29137 GCA_903066815.1 Brachyrhaphis roseni | reverse complement strand
GTTTCCAGGATGAATCGTTTCCAGGATGAATCGTTTCCAGGATGAATCGTTTCCAGGATGAATCGTTTCCAGGATGAACTGTTTCCAGGATGAATCGTTTCCAGGATGAATCGTTTCCAGGATGAATCGTTTCCAGGATGAATCGTTTCCAGGATGAACTGTTTCCAGGATGAATCGTTTCCAGGATGAACTGTTTCCAGGATGAATCGTTTCCAGGATGAATCGTTTCCAGGATGAATCGTTGCCCTTTGAACCTCCAGCTCTCCAGACTCTGGTGTCGTTTATGGAGCTAAATAATGACTTTGTAAGGGCGCGCTGTGGTGGTGTAGCGGTTAGCGCGACCCACATTTGGAGGTCTTGAGTCCTCGACGCGGCCGACGCGGGTTCGACTCCCGGACCCGACGATATTTGCCGCATGTCTTCCCCCCTCATTACCCTCTTCCTGTCAGCCTGCTGTCTAATAAGGGAGACTAGAGCCACAAAAAGCCCCCTGGTGGGGGAACAAAATAAATAACTGTAAAAAAAAATTTATTAATAAATAAAGTGAACCTTTTTTTATTCCAAATATCACTGAACAAATCAGCTGATTCCAGTTTGATTTGCTGCGATCATTTATTGATTACCCAGAGAACCAATCAGGTGGATGTTATTGGACCTGCAGCAGCATCATTCCTGCCGCTGATAAAGACGCTAAAGGCACATTCTGTCTGAGCGTTTTGGTTCTGCAGTGAACTTCTAGCTTCCTGTGGGCTCAGCTGCGCTGGATGAGCGTCACGATGTGCTGAACGAGTCTTACAGTCGGCTTGCAGATCGGATAACGAGGCTGCAGCTTCTCCTCGGCGCTGGACGGAGTCACTGCGAATCTGCTGAGCAGAACGAAACCATGAATCATAAAAACGGTTGAAAAGTGAACGTTGTATGTTGTCGTGATTCCAGCTGCTGTACAAACTTAAATATAACTTATAGCAAATACCCAAGATTTATATCTGACAGATTAATAACCATATGTTATGGAATTTACTGATTTTTTTCTGGCAATAAACCTCAAAATTTGAGTTTTTTCTTGAAAATTTACAACTTCATAAGTTCACAAATTTCTTTTTTTTAAGCTTAATCTCAAATTTCAGTTTTTTTCTAGCAGAGTTTTGAATTTTCAAGGCCAGAATTTTCTTTTTGTTTGTTTTTTAGAAAATGTTTTAGATTAATCTAAAAACTTCAAAAAAATTTGTGTAAATTTACTTCTTTTTTCTATCTACTATTGCACGCCTTCGTTACTATATTATTAAATTGGGTTAATTGGGTTTTAATCATTCCTGCAGTATGTGTTGTTTGCCACTAGGCGGCACTGCAGGCTCTGGATCTCCGACCTGAATTCCTCTCTGAAGTTTAGCTGCAGGTGCTGAGCCAGCTGGTTGTTGTACTGCAGACAGGCCAGCAGGAGGCGACAGCGCTGGAACAGCAGAACGGCCTCCGCCGGGCTCAGAACCGACCCGTTCTGGTCCGACAGAACCAGAACCAGCTGCTGGGCCTGGTGGCGGATGAAGGGCAGCTGCAGAGGACAGACTGAGGTTAGCTGGAGGAGCTGAGCGGCTGGACTCCTGTGAGGAAGGATTACCAGGTGGGGGTGAGGCTGGAGGACCCTCAGGATCCACGACACGGAACCGAAGTTCTCTCCAGGGAAACATCGACTGGTCTGAAACAGAAAGAACGTTCCTAAACATTTTATAAATGTTCTGAAGGCATTTTCAGTCCACTGATCATTTAAAGATTTTCTTTAGCTCTTACAGCCCAGGTGAAAAGAAAGTACACCCCTACTATATAATCCTAATGAAATAGGAAGGAAAACTAAGTTTCAACCAAAACCTCCATCAGCAAAACTCAGCATTTACAGCTGAAACCAGAAGTTTACATCTTTTGTCTTTTAGATCTGGAGGTGTTTAGTTTGCAGAGGTCTATAGATGTAGATATATTTATAGATATTTCTTTACCAGAACTGAAGGTTGAGAACTTCCTGTCAGAACTCACCTCGTAGCCCAACAGCAGCAGCTCAAACAGCAGAGAGCAGGCAGCATCCAGGTACTCTGAGAGTAAAGCTTGAAGCTGCAGAGATGGAGACTAACTGATTGTTTCATGACATATTTTAATAAATCTCTACTGTGAACCGGTTTACCTCGGATCCTCGACTCTGCTTCAGACCATCAGGATCACAGACGAAGGCGAGCATCAGTCTGGAGATCAGAGCCCCTCTGCAACGAGGAAACACGAATGCAGCGAGTGCAGAAACATTTAGCAGAAAACCTGGTGAAATATCATAAATTAGCTTTACATTCAGAACAGACAGAGCAAAACTGTCAACAATCTGGAGTCGATTTGGAAACAGTAAGAAAAATGACAGAAATGTACAAAAAGTGAGGAAATTTCTAAAGCTGAAAAATATGACCATTAAAGAACAAAATTAAAAAGGAATACATTTCTACAAAAAAAATAACAATCAAGGAAAAGTTTGAAAATTCAAAAATTTGCTAGAAAAAAAATCTGAAATGTTCAGATTAATCTCAAAAATCGTCTAGAAAAAAAACTTGGAAATTTCAAAATTTGAAAAGTTGGAAATTTTTACTTTTCAAAGTTCCAAGTTTTTCCTATTTTTTTTTTCTTGCAATTTTTTGACTTTATTACAGAATTTTTTTAGAATTCTTAAAAATTTTCTTTGTTCTTTTGTGTTTTCAGATCTTCAGGTGTAAATTTACTCCCTTTTTTAAAATAATTACCATAATAAATCGCTGTATTATTCAGCTACAGAAATTTCCTCACTTTTTGTAAATTTCTGTATTTTTTTCCAAGTTGACTTCAGTTTGTTCAAGTTGACTCCATTCCTGTTCTGAAGCTGCTGCTAATTTATATTTCACTGATGAATTGATTTTAAAATATATGAAGTTATTCTTCTTAGTTAATTGATTTTTGAATTATTGGGGAAAAAAAGACATAATTTTACACATCCACATAATTTGTGAAAATAAATTAAATAATCACCTGGCAGCTGTTCAGCAACTGGAGAGGGAAAATATTCTCCAAAGACACGACAGAAGCTGCTTTATGTGGTTTTGTGTTTACCTCTTGGCGAACAGCAGGCTGCTCCTGGATACGTCCACCTCCGTCTCTCTGAACATGATGGCGAACGTCTGGACGATCAGCGTACTCAGCCTGAACAAGATTGGCAACGTTAGCACAAATATCTGCTGGAAATGGGATTCAAGCGACTTTAAACGCATTTAGACCTGGATGTAAAACCTTAACCTGACGTTTTATTAGCTAATTTCTCCAAAGCATAAAAATATAAATCCATCCCACCGTACACCTCACCACTGTCTCACCATCCCAGACTTTTTCTTGTCTTGACGCTTTCCTTTAATCGACAAAGAACAACAATATTTAAAGTCAAACCTCCTCATTGGGTAAAACTAAGCAAAACTGCCCCAATTCAAACCCAAACTTACTGTGGCATTAGCCTAGCTTAAATCTCTATAGCGCTAGCTTAAATCTCTAGCCGTTAGCCTAGCTTAAATCTCTATGATCAGTAATTAAATTAGCATTCTAACTATGTTAAGCTAAGTATGCTACTTAGCTAAGCAGTAGCATACTTAGCTTATGGTCTTAGCAAATGCTAAGTAGCATACTTAGCATAAACATATGACATATGCTTATGCTAAGTATGCTACTTAGCTACTACTTAAGCTAAGTAGTAGCTAAGTAGTAGCTTATAGCTACTTAGCTCTAAGAACCAGAGGTATGAAACGTCTCTCTCACAACAGTGATTCTAATTTTGGAAGCTAACTTAACTTTAACCTTACCTTAAGTCAAACTCAGTCACGCTTTACAGTTATACAGGTTTGATCTAAATTTAACTTTAATTTTAGTTTAATCAAACATTTTCTGATCCAAATCTCACTTCTTTCATCCTCATTAGATGATCCTGTTTGAGGTAAATAACCTCAGCCTGACCTAAATCTGCCCCCTGGTGGTGGAGGTTGGGACTGTCAACACGAGTCTCTTACAGGAGCTGATCTGTGGTGTAAACTCTGCTGAAACTCTGACAGCCATGAAGACACTCCTCCAGAGTCTGAACCAGGAAGACGAACGCCTCACCAGACTGAAAGCAAAAATAAATGGATAAAAATCTTGATCTGTTTCCACATTTCCAGCTATTTCCACTCAGTCTGTTCTCTGTTTGCGGTTCAGCAGTCGTAACGTCTCACCCTCCAGAAGAGCCTCCTCAGCGTGATGTTGCGGTGAGCCGCCGTCCTCAGCTCCTGCAGCAGAAGGTACAGGTTCTCCACGGTGATGCCGTCCTGCAGGAGCTGCGAACTCAGCTGGGCGAACAGGTGAGCCGTCCGCTCCGCGCTGCAGAGACCAAACAGACTCCACCGTCTTTTTCTGTCTGAGGCTGGTTTTTAAACGGTGCTGGAGACCAGTACAAGTCACGGTTTACTGGTCTACTGGGTGTAGACCAGACACTTTCAAACATATGCACAGTGTACAGCTCAAAAGTAACTAAGTCAATAAGAGTCCTGGACAGAACGCTTTGAGAGATGTTCCCTGATTTCAAAACTAAGGCTGATGAGCTGGAAAGGCACAAACTTCATAGCATCAACACCAAATATGATGATGCTTTGCATAATCTGGTTCACAGAGACACGTCTGTTTTGCATGTCTTTTTTTTTGTTGTCAAAATTTGCATAACAATTACAAACATGGCTTGTTAGACTAACTGGGCCTACTGGGCCTTGTTGAAGTTTCTCTTCTTCCTGAAGGATGAAAAGGAAAGACTGAGGAAAGACAAAGATAGATTTAACTAAGGAAGGAAGGGAAGGAGGACAGACTGGAGGAATGAAGGAGCATCTGTCTCTTTTCTTCCAAAAACAAGGGATGAGGGAAGAAAGAAAATGGTGGAAGGAAGGAACAAAGGAAAGATGGACCAAAGACAAAGAACGTAACAATTACTTTTAGGGTGATGAAAGAAGGGATGTTTTGTTTGCAGATGTAATTTTTGGTTGTGTATTTGGATCTACTGGCTGATTTAGATGAGAAATGAGGGTTTTTTTTGTTTTCCTGCCTTTGGACTCTTGTGGAGCGTACGCCATATTTCACTGGGAAATCCACGCATGTTCCCAGATTAATAATCCAGCGTTTAGTTAGAAGAGACGATCAGATCCCTGAAGACCAGAGAGTTTAATTCACTTCTGAAATAAAAGTGTGATCAGTTGTTCCAACCTGATGGAGTCGGACGACGGCGTGCTTCTCCTCCTGTAGACCGGATCCAGGAGCAGGGTCGACTTCTGGACACAGACATCCGGCTGTCAGACAACCGTCCAACACAGAACCAGACTGACCTCTGAGTCTCGACCCACAATGACGAAGCTGTTCCAGCAGCTCTGCAGGTGGAGGTACAGGGTGGAGGTCTGAGAAACCACGTACAGGTGCAGCTCGGCTTCCCTCTCTTCCCCGAAGTCCGCTCGGTCCCGCCTCAGCAGCCGGGTCAGGACGGAGCCGATCCTCCGGGTCACCTGGAACCGCCATGAGGGACACCATGCTGAGTTTGGACCAAACAGAACGCCGTGACCTCTGACCCTGCCGTTTAAATCGACCCGTTTTTCAGTGGCATTAGGTATTTAGAAGAGAAATGGGCCCACAGCATCACAGACCCTCCGCCGTGCATAACAGTGGGAATGAGGTCCGTTTAGGAAGGATGAAAGGAACCAAGGAGATAAGGAAGGATGAAAGGAACCAAGGAGAGAAGGATAGGAAAGGACAGAGTGTTTATCCAGCAGAATCTGGAATTGTTCTAAACTTTTCCAGACCTGGAAAATCCTGAAATCAATCCCAGGTTTTTCCAGACTTAACCCTTTATTTCCTCATTTAACTCACCTGCCTTATTCGAATGGTATGTTCTCCTTTCTTTCCCATTTTAAATAATTTCCACAAAACAATTGGAGTTTTTCCCTCGTTGTCATTTATTATCTTTAATCCCTGATAATTCGTGTGAATCTAAAGAAATGAAAGTTTTATTTAGCTGTTGGAAGCCGCCCTCACCTGGCGGCTCTCGGCTGTTTTCAGGTTTTCCTCTGGTGGTGAGGAAGGAGGCGAGGGAGGATGAGGATGAGGAAGAGGGATCCTGGGGAGGCCCAGAGTCTCCGGGTCGGGGCAGGAGGCAGAGCGGCTGGTCTTCATCGCCGCCTGGAGCTCCTCTTTCTTCCACCAGCTGAGAACAGCAACAGGTTCAACAGAGATGACAACATGCTGTAAAAATTTAATCTGAAACCATTTCAACATTAGCACCACTGGCAGTAACTGCTGGCCATATTAGTGCAAACATATAATATCCATTACAACCATGGTGGCCATCTTGAAAAGGTTTCTATTGGCCCAATTATGTCTGATTTGACACAAAGTTTTCATCTATTATAAAATAATTGTTCTTGACAACCACAGCACCATCTTGAAAAAGGTCTTGAAATTTTCAGTGGCCGATATGTATTTGTTTTAATCCCAAGAGAACATCTGTATATTCAGTTTTCTCTTTTTAAAGTTTGTCCTTGAACGTTTCTGCTTCTCTCTTTAGCTGCTGTTTGTCCTCATTTTGTTCTGAACTCCTGACAGCTGCTGTTCCTGAAGGATTTAGTTTTATTAACTGATGTGTTTAATGACGTCCCAGTGGAGCAGCACATGGACACATTTACACTCTGTGCTGTTTACATCGGCTTCCTTTGTGGCCTCCAGGCAGCCGTGACAGTAAATCTTCCTGTCTTCGTCTCATTACTGTCGACACGCCGTTTCCTGACAGAAACTCAGAGGAATTAGCAGAGCAATACAATCCCAGGAGGCTGCAGCAAAAACAACAACGCTACTGCATTTAATCTGGATTAAATGTTTAATTCAACGCATTTCTGTCTTACTAGCAAGTTTTATTTTATTGGATTTGGTAGCAGTGGTGGGTATCGCTAACTGAAAGGTTATTAGCGCTAACCCTAAGCATTAGTTCAGTTCATGCTAAACGCTATGTCAAAATATTAAGCTAATGCTAAAATTCAACCAACATAGTATTTAGCAGAAGCTAACTATGGTTGCTGCTGATTCCTAAACATTGATCAGAAACAACTGAAAAGTAAAACCTTTAAAGTAGAAAATATATTGGATAGTGTAGAGGAAAATCTCAGACTGGTAACCTTATCCACCAGGAAGGTAACAAAATGAAAGTCAATACAAACACTTAACATGGTAGAAATTCAAACAGGTGCGTGCTCACCTGTCTGCAGGATCTCCTGTGAGGGAAGCAGAGACACGGGGAGATTAGGATTACAGGTAAAGAACTCAGAACAAAGGAAAGCAACACCGGCCTCTCGGTTTTCCTCAGATCAGATCAGATTATTCCGCTAGAAATTTAGGCATTAATGAATCTGTGTTTAACTCTCAGCTTTGCTTTCTCTTTTTGCACCACGAGGTTCTGGCATTGCTCTCTTCCAGGTTTTCATGCTAATATTAGCTTTATAGCTAAAACTAATATTTTAGCTAATATTTTGATATAAAAGCTAAAGTTCACAAACTGAATAAACCGAAGTGCTATTATTCCCATTTTAACTTGGATACTGCTGTTAGCATAAGTCATGGCATAAGTAAAAGTGAGTCAATATGCTAGTGATAGCACACATGCTACTGACATCATTTTAGCTAGCCATAGCATTTTATCTCATTTTAGCTTAAACATGGCTGTAACCATAAGTCATGGAAACAAATTCATTTGCACCTTTTAAGTCGTGTGTTCTGATTGGACAGTGGCTGCCTCTGCGAGAGGGCGGGGCCACAGGAGGAAGTCCCGCCCTCTGGTCCCTCTGTAGCCAATCATGTTCCTTCTCTGCAGGCCTTTCTGGGATGTAGGTGATCCGTATGTGCTGACAGCGCTCCCTGTCCTTTGAACTGAGGAAATCTGGGAGGTCGTTCACCTGCACAGGTAAAACAGGAAGTTCAGCAGTATGTCAGGAATATTCGGCAGAAATATTAAGAAACTTTTCCATTTTTTCATTGCAAATGTATGTTGATTTATGGACTAAACATGAAAGCAATTGAAATCTGAATAAATTTCTGAAATTCCTTTATTCTTGTTTTATTTATAGAATTGAAAAATGACCTCTCAGGTTTCCCTGTGAATCCTTAAAGTCTTAAACTCAAGTATCTAAAACGAAGGCCTTAAAATGTCTTAAATGTGTTTAAAAAGTATGTTAGTCTTTAATCTTATTCCCAGGTCTTAAATTACCATTTTAGACTTTTTAATCTGTTAAGATTCAAACTTTTTTGTCAGGCAAGGGTTGAGCTACCACTAGCTAGCTTTTTGTGTTTACTTCTATGACAATATAGGACTTAATAATGGTTTAAAAATGTTAAAATTGATTAATTAATTAAGCAAGGTTTGTGAAACCTTGCAGTAACAGAAATTATGTCATTTTTAGCTTAATAGTGTAGGAATTATGCACAAACTTGATGATTACATTCATTTATATGTTCAAAATCAGCTGCATTTTCCGGACCTCGGTTAATTTTCAACATTTTTCCACCCTGCAGAGGCAGAGAGACGGAAACAGGAGCCATGTGTTTATTTATTCAGGGAGTTTCCCTAACAGAGGTCGTCCAGGTGAGCTGCTGCAGCCATGATGGCGCCGTCAGAGGTCGACTCCAGCAGTAATCCATCACGTTTGCACAGTCGGGATTATTGCTAAGCGTCTGACATAACAACAAGCTGTGGGAATCTCAGATTTAGCTGCCAGCTTTCTGACTCTTTAAGTTGTGTTGTAGTAACGTTAAACCTATTTTCAGCTCCTGCACTGGGTCAATCTGTTTAAAAATAAGCTACAATCAACAACTAGAATCATAATCAGCTTCTAGTTGGAGTCAGAAAATAGATTCCTTTATATGCCTGTTTGATTACATTGATTAAAATGTTTTTGATGTGGGTTTAATTGTAATCATTGCCAATTTTTTCTCTAAATTAAATGGGTTGCAGGACTTAAAATAAACCAGGAATTTGAAAAGTTAAAGCCACAATTAGCTAAAAGAAGCTAACTACCGCTAGGTGTGGCTAATGCCAGAGAATGCGTAATCCACAGGTGTCAAACTCCAGCCCTCAAGGGCCGGTGTCCTGCAACTTTTAGATGCACCACAGCTGAATAGAATAATTAGGTCATTAAGGCTCTGGAGAACTGATCTACACAAGGAGGAGGTAATGAAGCCATTTCATTCCAGTGTTTTGTACCTGTGGCTCATCTAAAAACTGCAGGACAGCTTGAGGACTGGAGTTTGAGACCCCTGGAGTAATCAAACAAAAAAAGCGAATGCTGGTCCATCTAAAAAGCTCAGTTTGTGAACTTTGGACTGGTTTGAATGCAAATGTGAACAGCAAGTGGACCAGAGACCGCTCCAGAAGCAGGAAGTGGACTACAGCACAGGGCATTCTGGGTAAATACAGCTAAAGGAAACATGCTAGCCTGATGGTAGCAGGAGAAATGGCTCATGGTCTTTAACAACACTCTGTGTTTCTTTACATGTTGTGATGAAGGAAGTTGAACTCGGTGTCTTGAGGTTTTTGTGTCATTTTCTTTAGTGATTCTTGACGCAGCGCCCCCACAGGTGAGGAGGGGAAGAGGTTTTTCACAGAGTTTTTTTAGTTTGAGAAAGAGAAACACAACAGCTGAAAAAAACCCAAATGTTGCATCTTTTGTTCACCGATGGAAACGACTGGATTATTATCACTTCAACTCACTTTCGTCTCTTACTACTCTGCAGTTTTTGTCATTTGCATTATTTCAAATGTTCATTTTTCGTCTTCTCAAAACCTCCAGTTGGTTATTTCAATGGCCGCTTGTACTGATTGAAAAGTAAAAAATTTGCAATAAAAAACTCGAAAATTTTAAGATTCACCTCAGAATTTATTTTACAAAAAAGGTGGAAATTTCTGAGCTCAAAGTCTAAAATTTGTGAGGATAAAAATTATTTTTGAGATGTTCGTTTACACTTCTAGAAAAACAATTTCTGAGACTGAAAATTCAAACATTTTCAACTTTTTTTTTCAGTTTTAAAAGTAAAAGATTTTCGAAATGTTCTTTTTTTTTTAACATTAAATTAATCTAAAAAAAAAAATTCTCTCAAATTTTTTGACTTTTTAAAAAATTTGATGTCCAGAAATTTTCATAACTTGTTTTCGAAAGTTCTGAGTTTGTTTATAGAAAATTTTTCAACTTTTGAAGCTCAGAAATGTTTGCGCTTTTTCTAGAAAATTTCAGAACTTAATCTAAATATTTTGGAGGTTTTTGGCAGAAATGGCTTTGATACATTTTTGTATTTTTTCCTGTTGTGAATATTATGAACCTTGAAGTTTTTTTTTCTTCTGTATTTTATTTATTTGAATAAATTTTCTGCCTCTGACTTGTTGGTGATAATCGTCACTTTCAACAATGAAAACAACTTTTTCCTCTTTTCTTTTCTTTCTTAATTTTAAACTCACCAGCTCGATGTCGCGCACGCGCTCGAGGCTCACGGCGGCGGTCAGCGCGCGCGGCGGGAACTCCGTCAGGTACACGCGCTCGTCACTCAGCACCGCGTACATGTAGACCTTGTTGATGACGTCAGAGACCACCACGCACGGTTCGCAGGTTCGGATCCGCTCGTACAGAGCCGGCTCCGTGTTCCGCTTCAGGAACGAGTCCAGCCGGGCATTCCGGCGGGGCAGCAGCGGCAGGAAGTCGGATCGACTCCGAGCCATGACCCGGGGCGCTACTTTCTGCAGCGGATGGAGACAGGACGCGGTTCGGTTCCGCCGTCCATCGCGTCGGTTCGTGTTTTACTAATGAAGCAGGCAGCGGGTCCAGTCAGGTTATGAACTAAACAGGTGAACCGCAAAGAGGGCGCACTGCCTTCTGATTGGTCCGCTTGTTTCCCTGGCTCGCTGCTGATTGGCTGAAAGATAAACCGCTATGTATTAAGAGTTATTTTTAAAAAATGTATGCAAAACAAAAACAGTTTTTAGATTTTTCACTCATTTAGATTCACATGTATATATATATATTTTCAGATTTTAATAATTAGATTTTTATTTCATATCTGTTGCATGTTGTTAATAATAATCAAAAAATGCTTAAAAATTGATAGTTTTAGCGATTAGAATTTAATCTATTTTTTATTTTTACAAATGATATATTGTAAATATTTAGTTTTACGTTCCACAATAAAACTAACAATATTATATAACATGTTATCTAATATTGAATATTTAATTTAACAGCTTAATTACATATTAATTTAACAAGTTGAAATGTTAAATGAATTAAATTAAGTTGTAAGATTATATGTGGACAAATTCTGGAATAATCATTTTAGAATTTTTTTATTAATTAATTTGTATTTATTTCTTAAATAGTGATGTGATTATTATCATTTCCCTGTTTTTTTCCTTTCCAGGACGAATTTTCCCCAAAGAAAACAAATAAAGATTCTTGTTTCATTTTGATAGAATATTTTCTTTCATTGCTGCAGCACATAATTTAAGTTTAATCTCCTAAACCAGAATAATTGGGTTTGACTGCTGCTGTTTCAGTGTTATTGATCTGGGGACTTCCTGTTGTTTCACAGGAAATAAGTCAAATCAATGCAGAAATAATTAATAATAGCTTTGAACATGTAAAATAAAAACACAATTTAATGAATGAATGTTCAAAGTTATTATCTATTATTTTAATTAAATAATTCATTATGTATTTAGATCCAATTTTATTTAAAAATATGAGATGCAAAAATATTTCCCCATTATTTATTTATTGCATCTTAGTTTTTGACACTCGATATATTTTTATTAAACCTCCAAAAAGCGAAATATTTTCTAAATTTAGTTGTTCTTATACGTTGTTTCGCTTTACTGCCACTAGAGGGCGCCAGAATGCAGTTAATGTAAAACAATTTAATAAGCGAATCCTGCAAATTATTTTAGATATTTTTGAGTTTGTTCTCTTAATATGTTATATAGAATATTCTAGGTTATTTTTAACTTGATAAATGTTAAAAAAAAAGATTTGCATGAGGTTTTCTTCAGAGGCTGCGGCTTTTAAATAAACACTGTGAGTGAAAAGATGAACAGAGTCTCTCACATCCACAGCATGACAGATGAAGGTTGTGTTGTTTTAACGCTTTCTGAGACTCTTTTATACAAACACTGAGAGGAAACAGAGGAAGACTCAAACTCATCTCATCCATTTAATACGCCACATATTAGAGACAAAAAGTAAATTTCAAAGAAAAACTTGGAAATTTCTAAACTCTAAAAGGTTAGAATTTTGTAAATGCAACACAACAAACCAAGAATTAAACCCAAACTAAATCTACTAAGAAAAGTAAATTACTTCAAAATATAACCAGCAATCCAAAGAGCAATGTAAGAAACATGAAATTAACTGCTAGAAAATTTTCACCTTTCCAAATTAAATAAAATCCAAAAGTAAAACATTTTTCACTTTTGAATCTCAGAAATGTCCATGTTTTTTCTAACATGATTTTACTTTTCAACCTCAAATTTGGTTTTTAATTTTCTAAGATTAATCCAACAATTTCTGAGTTTTTAAAGCAAATTTTCAACTTTTCCAACTCAGAATGTCCTTTTTTGTTTTTTGTTTTTGGCAGAAATGTACTCTTCCTTTTTCTCTAACACACCATTGTACTTTACTTTCTCACTTTCTATCAACTAGTTTGGAAAAGTCTGTTGTTTTTGTGTGAATTTACAGATGAACAGCTGAAGAATTATTTAGTTCATAATCTCTGTATTCAGGAATATGTATCGCCTAAACCTTAAGAAAAAATTATCAGAGTAGAAAAACGTGATATTTTCCTATAAACTGCAGGCTGTTCCAGTGTCTGTGGACGTTTATCTGTCTGGTTCTGGTCAACTGACGGGCCGCGCCTCCATCATCACCATCACTGTGTGTTTGTGTGCAGCTGCGAACAACAATGGTGGGCCGAGCGCTCACACTGCTGCTTTTGTTCTGCAGAAGAGAAGAAAACGCTCCCATTTCCCCAGCAGGCGGGAGAATATAACAAACACCGACTTCAGCTGGCAGTGACCTTCCTGCCCTCACAATGAGGCTCAAAGTTCAAATCCTGCTTTCTCTGCTTTGATTCACAGATTAAAGTGTCAAAATTATTTCATCCTTACATTTCTTTACTTTTTTAAAAAGAAAACCTTTTTACAAGTTTAGAAAATGTTACTTAAACGATTTGCTGACAGTTTGGTGCAAAACTGTCACGTCAAATAAACATAAAAAATATAAATTCATTAAATTTACTAACAAACATTAATGTTCACACATATTTTCTGCCGGATTTTACTACTAGTGGAAACGACGAAGAAGACGACAACAGGAAGTGGTAGGAGGATGATGATGATGGCGTCATGTTTTATAATGACTTATGAACAAACTTATTTACATGTGATTTTGATTCTTATTTAATGGAAACACCGCAATCACAAAATTGTGTGTTTTCAACATTAGCAGCACAATAACTGGTTTTGCTCACATTTGTAATAAAAAAGGCTCTTATTTTGGTATAAATTCAGGTCTAAATCACCTTATTTTACATAAACAGAGCTCAGATGTTTGTGTTTTAGATTAGTGGTCATTAATATAATCTAATTTACTCTCATGTGTTTGATTGTTTATAAGATTGATCTTCAGTTATCAATTGCAGTTAAACAGAATATAATTCCTCTTTAGGATTTAATTGTGATACATTTCAGTTTAATGTTAAATTTATTTGTCATGTTTAATCAAGGAAGACAATAATATTAACCTCAGGAGATTTTAACCGTTTTCACTTTAAAAGTCCTCAGTTTAGATGTTTAACATACTTTATTTTCCTTTGTTTTGAAAATAAACAAACCTTTGTTTAAAACAAAGGACAAAGAAAAAAGACCGAACATTTTTTTCTTGTATTTCTGTAGGAGTTGAATCCCAGCAGCAGGTCATTTTCTCCTCCCAGCTTCAACCGGAGGCTGCCGCCGAGTCCTGACGGAAGTTACCGAGCGCAGCCGAAGTGAAGCCGAGCAGAAACACCGAGCTGCAGGTTGAACAGCTGGACTTGTCTCAGTTTTCTCTCCGCTGAAAGTCCGAGGAACCGCAGAGATGACCGTCCTGTCCAGCTGGGAGCTGTGCGTCAAATACGCAATCTTCATCTTCAACTTTGTCTTCTGGGTGAGTAAAAACGAAATTAGGAGATTTTTTAAGATAAAAAACCGACTAACTGACATTTTACTTTAGCTATCGGGTCATTTCACGGATTTTTTTTATTTCAATTAGTAGCGGAGAAGAAAAACGTTAATAAATCTGTGAATTAAGTTTAATGTTGGACTAATTGTTAACCATAAATGTTATGGCAAAACGTTATGGGCACTGGAAAAAAAATTATTGATGTGTGGGGGAAATATTTTTGGCATTTTACTTTAAAAGTTGACAAATATCTTAGTTTACTTATTGTGGAATTTTTTTTTTTTTCTAGCAAATTTATGACCTTTTAACACGAACAAATATCCACGTTGTTTTTTCCTTGAAAACATGTTGAATTAATCTAGAAATGTTCTTTATTTGGTGGAAATGTTTGCCTCTTCTCTCTAAATAATGAAACAATGAGCAGGTAAAATCATGCTGAAATCATTTTGATTCTGATTGAAGTTCAATTGAAAAATCATTTATTTATCACAAAGAGAAATTAAATGTCGTAACTCATCTGTATCTTCAAAGAGTCTGCAGTAGCAGTCAGTCTTGCAGCAAATCTGAAGAGGACTCTGACTGAAGACTGTTGCTGTATGAGAGTCTCATGCTAACATGCTAACAGCAGAGACGATTTCCACTGCTAATCCACCTCATTTTCTTTTGCTGCTCCTCTTTAAATCTGTTTAAAGAAAAATGGTTTGAGCTCACAAATACCTTTTACTCTTACTTGAGTCATTTTCTGATTATTTGTTACTTGACTAAAAATATATTGAATTAGTAGCACATTAGGGCCATTGTAGATAGAACAAAGGAGTAAATTTTCTCCAAAGAAACTCAGTAATTTTCTAGGAAAAATAAAAAAATTTAATTTGGAAAGTAGAAAATTTGCTAGAAAACAATTTAACATTTTGAGATTATTCTCAGAAATTTTGTTTACAAAAAGTAAAGGTAATTTTATTTATATAGCACATTTTCAGCAACAAGGCAATACAAAGTGCTTTATAGGATTTAAAAGGAAATACAAACAAAACAACAAACCAAAAGAAAGAGCAAAAGAAGAAAAAGCTGATCATATTGATCCATAGTAAATAAACTAGATGCTCCTATTCAGGGTTGATAGATAACTATAAGTAAGTGTCCTCTGGTCTTATTCTTGTTCTGGTTTGGAAGAATAAGAGTCTAAAAAGTAAGATAATTGTTCTGGATTCCAAGTTCTAATCCCTGTTCTGGGTTGCTAAATAAGTATAATTATTATCTGGACTTTCTAAGTATTCTCTAAATTTATAAAAGTAATGAGTACTCCACAGTTTCTAAGTAATAATAAACACTAAATGTTTCTGTTCTGGAATAATTTTTTCTGGATTCTAAGTTTGTTCTAATTCCTTTTCTGGGTTGCAATAATAGGAGCATCTCTGCATAATAATCTAATATTGATCTAAATAGTGAGTACTCTACAGTTTCTAAAAATAAGCTTAACAGTGACTAATAAACTAATAAACTACAGTCTCTGTTCTAATTCTTTTTCTGGGTAAAAAGTGAGTACTCTACAGTTTTGAACAAAATAAAATAAGAAAGAGGAAAGAACACGTTAGGGCAAATGGCAACATTCAGACAAAACAAAGACGAGTGAAGGCGGTGACATCACAGGGCCATGAAACCACGTTGCTCAGCCTCCCGGCAGAAGTCCGATATGATGTTGTTATCGAGGAATGTCCTTGGGAGCGCTCAGCTCCACAGCCGCATGGATAACAGGAGACGGAAAGAAACGTTATGTTTACATATCTTCAAAGAGATTGGAAATATGCAGCTCTTCCAAGGCAAAATGGGGAAAGCCGATTCAGATACAGAATGTCTTAGATCGGGTAGATTATAAATTTCACTCTTCCCTAAAGTCTTTTAGATACATCGCAGTTCCCAATCATCCAAATTAGTTTGGTTGTTCCACTGAACTGAAACTAGCAACTTCTCCAAGATCGATTCTATTCCGTTAGTGAGTTTTGAATCCTCAACTGGGCTGCGAGTCTCAGCAAGAGTCACATCCAACTAGTGTTTCTGTCCACACCAACAGTCTTATTGTTCGCTTGTTGGGCCGACTCCATCACAAATTTGTCGATAAGCCAGGAATCCGCAAACAGCAGAAATCTTGTCATCATGAATAAATCCAGGGTGAATTCCTCCGGGTGTGTCCCTGCAGGTCAAGAGGCTCTCCTGTGCCCAGTCTTCTCATCGAGAAAATTTGATCAGTTGCATTGAGAGACCGGTTGACCAGATTCATAATTTGTAGATTTGGAGGATGTGCAAAGAAAGTCTCCAAAAATATAGAAGAAGACAAAAAAACAGAGCAAGCAGGGCAGGGAGGGAGCAGAGGAAAAAAGCATCCGCCTAATAATAATAATAATATAAAAATATTCTGAGCTTAATCTCAAAAGGTTTGATTTTTTTTCTTGCAATTGTTCAATTTCTGAGATACAAACGCATCTCGGCTACAAACCCAACATTTGTTGTTTTTGTAGTTCTGATGCGTTCCACAGGGGGGCACTGTTGAGGCTTTCCACCTTTTAACTTCAACATGACCAGAGTAAAAGTTCACCTTTCTCTACAATAACAGTCAACACAGAAAAGGTTCAGTTTGTTGATGTTTTCAGGTTACATTTCAGATCCAGTAAACAGTTATTAGTTGGTTAATCTGGCTGACAGCAGAAATCTGCACCGACTGCAGCAGCTGGGAAACAAAACTGCTGTTGTTTGGTTGAACTGGGCCTGCTGGGAACAGAGAGCAGCTCCAGTTACCTCAACCAGCAGCCGTCCCACTGGGCTGAGAATACACCTGTAGAGGCTCAGACCGTCAGAAATAAAGACTAAAACCAAGATATCCTGACGTGGAAAACAACTGTTTCCAGGTAGAATCACTCAATCAGGTTTATTCATGAATTGTGCACAACTCAGAGAACTCATAGGACAATCAGTAATGAAGCAGGTCTGGATGAAAAGCTCCGCCAGGCACACGTGAGTTTTATCCAAGGCTAAGGGATGGCAGCTGTGGAAAACAAACTTCCAACCTTGTACATGGAACCCAAATAGTTCTTTTGGTGAGAGTTCATAAGCATTTCATATGACATGACTAGCAGATGTGACCTTATTGTAATTTTTCCATCACAATCCATTCCATATATTTTGGTTTTAGTCTTTATTTCTGCTCACTAATGAAATAGATTACCAATATCTATTTCATTAGTAATAAAATACTTAAATTAGATAGTCCTTTTCTCGTCATTGTCATTCATTTAACTAATTATTGCTTTCTCTTACTTCACCATGGCTCTGTACAGCCCTAACTAGCCATTGATCAGCCGCTAATAATCTTTAAATTATTTGTTTATGCAGAAAGAAAACAAATAATTTAAAGAAAATGAAGAAAAGAGGTCAAATATGTCAAGGTTTCAAACCAACTCACTTTTAGCAATTATTGCAATGAATCTTGGGTAATTACAATAATTCAAATAAATCATCAAAACCCTTTAAATTATCTAAAATTCATAAAACAAAAGTTGAAAATGTTTAAGTTTTGAAACTCTGAAATTTTCTATTTTACTTCTAGAAAAATTCTGGGATTTTTTTGTGCACATTTTCAACTTTTCAAACTCAGAAGTTTATAACTTTTTTCTAGAAAATTTCTCAAATTAATTTCAAGATTTCTGAGATTTTTTTTGGCAGAAAACTCACTAGTGAAATAAAAATCCTCTTTCTATATTTTTTTTTTTGCAGCAAAACCAAATAATTTAAAGGAAATGTATTATTTGTATCAAGAAACTCAAACATCAAACTCATTTTTAAAGATGAATGTTGAATATTTACATTGATTCAAATAAACCATCAAAAGCCTGAAATAACCTAAAACTCAAACATAATGGGTTGATAACCAAAACTATAAATGCCTCTGGTTCATTTATTTTGTAAAAAAGAAAAAGAATGTTTTGGGGAAGTACGTGTTTTTTACTTATATATAATTATTGTGATATTTTGTAAACTCCAATGAAAGTGAGAAATGATCGTGTTTTATGTGTTGATTGTTTAGTTTATAATTAGTTTCTTTATTTTTGGAGCCACATTCCTTTCATTCATGAACATTCAGACATTTTTTTCTTCACACAAATAGCAGTAATGTTTCCACTGCTGTTTTGTGTTCAGTTCAGTAATTCCTGATAAAATCTTGCACTGAGTCGTGGTTTGGGTGGTTAAATGTTGGTTTCTGTTCTGGTTCTGCTCCTCTGAGCCTGTTAATTGCTTTCACCTGCAAACTGAGCTGTTAAACAGCACAGCTTCTGTTTTCTAGTAGAAAGCCAGTGAATGCTCTCCGCCCTCCATGTTAGACACACCTTTTCCTCAAGTCACTTCCTCCTCCTCCGAACAAATCCCAGGTGATCGTCACAAAGGTGTGGTTTCTTTCCCCTGAAAGCAGATTCTCCTTTTCGCTCTTCTGCCGAGTTGGAAACTCGTATTTTCTGCTGAGGAAAGTTTAATCCTAAACTAAGAGCCATGAATGGAATGCAGTGCATCAAATATGTCATGTTTGTCTTCAACTTCCTCTTCTGGGTAAGTAACAGCCTCAGCCTGTTAGCTCAGTTTGGTACGAGGTCATGCTTTAGACTGTGGCTGTTTATGAACCTAAATGTGTCGTTTTCATGCTTGTAGGATTTAATAATGTGTCACCTCCATTTTTATTTTAATCTGTGAAAATGTTTACTGTAAACCTGAATCTACTTTCTTTTTCTTTTCTTCCTCCTGCATTTATGGTTTTAACTAAATTTCACCCCAAGAAAGATATTTTATTTTACCAACACTTTTTTTAGTGCTTAATTCTAATATTCTCATAACTCTCAGTCAAATAGGGAATTAGAAAATGGTCAAGTCATAAAAAATGGACTAATTTGAATGATTTGTTGCACAATAATAGACAGTTGGTGTTGAAACTGCTTATCCATGAAGACTGAAAACATCTTAAAAACTAAAGGTTATATAATAAAAATGCTTTCTGCTCATTTCTTTCTCGTTAAACTAAAACATGATGAAAAATCTTCAGTTTTCCATGTTGGGAGGGAATCTGAGATAATGATGTTGCTTCACCTGAAGCTCTGATTACTTCATAACCATCTGAGGTCAAACTGGGAGTCACCAGGATGAGGTTCATCACTCCATGATGATTATGTCTTCAGCTATTTTTGATAAACATTTTAACGACTGTAAACCCCTTTGGAAAATATTACATCTTTGTTTTAATTAATTTAGAGGTGAATCAGTTTCTAGACCAAATGTATTTATTTATTTAACAGATTTGTCCAGTTTGTAACTTGAATGTTTTGCTGTGATGTACAAACTGTAGTGAGATTTAAACATTTTTCTGCGGTCTTTGAGGAACAATTAAATGTTTAGTGTATTTCTTCCACATGCCAGTAGACTCGTGTTCCCTCCTCTTCTACGTGCGCGGGGTTTTTTTCACCGCAGTTTAAACGGCTACTTTTACGTCACTGACGTGAGACTTGCGTCATAATTCTGTTGGTTTTCTTTTATCAGCTTGTTTCGTCTGGTTCTGATCCAGTGACGATGCTGTCTGTCTGCTCTGAGTAACTTTAAAATTCATCCGAAATTCAGAGACGGCGGCGGCCATTATTACTTCCGTAAACAGCGCGCCGTTGTGTGACGTCACGTCAACGTTCTTCTGCGCATGCGGGCTGCCTTGGTGACGTAACCGCTCTTGCAAAAAAAAAAAATAGAATTTCAGCCGAAGAATTTGTTGGCTTCAGCTGAAAATCAAGTTAGAAATATGAATAGCTGGACCTATTTTTTTTTTTTTTTTTTTTTTCGTAATTTGCCACGGATTAAACAACAAACCCAACAGTTTGGATCTCTTTATCTCTTTTCCTGAATCTCAGACTTTGTCTTAAAGGTGACCTGTTGTTCTTCATTGAACAGGTTACGATGGGAGTATTTGTTCATTCTGATTCAAAACGTGTCTTTTCCAGCAACTAGCTGAACCACATGTCCTTGAACTCAGCTTGGGTTGCTAGGTGACGTGCTGGGCGTGGCTGAGGTTGCTAGGTAACGGCGCCATTCCTCTTGAATGTGACTTGAGTCTGTAAGTTTTTGAAAAGGCTCATTTTTCCAGAAACCAAGAAGCATTAATTTATTGTCAATAACAGCTGGTTTATTTTTTTTTTAAAGCTGTTGGGTTGTTTTTAGAAGCAGTCAGAACGTTTTTCTTTGTGGGTCCAGTTACATTTTTTTCTTCTCACAGTTCACTTTTAATCTCTGCTGTGCCTGAAATAATTTTTCTGTTTTTCTCTTTTAAATTGGAAACAAGTGAAAATGCTGGCAGGTTTTATTTTGACGGACTGTAGCGTCATTGGTTAATGTGGTTTGTTGGCAGGTACTTAAAGCTCTTGTTTACTCTGATGGTAGAGATGAGATTTGTTGATGTCATGCTCTGGTTAGCAGTATCAATACAGAACAGAAAGATACTGCCATGTTCCTCTCCAAGCCACTGGAGATAAAAATGAACACCAGATAAAATCTGTTTTTTCTTTTTAGACTGAAGCTGGTCACTAAACTGTTGCTGTGAGTTAAGATGTCTTGGATCAAATCTCTTGATTTGATGTTTGCTGCTGAGGTTAATGAGAGCAAAGGACAACTTTGAGAGTAAAAGGTTTTTATGTTAACATTTAATTGTGTTCTTCACACAGTTTCTTGGCGGCATTTATCAAACATAAAGGCCAATCCACTGTGGGCATTTAGGACACCGGACTTCCTGCTTCTGTTTTTGCTGGAAAATGTGGAGCAGCTAATTGGACCCAATTCCCGTTCAGGAAAGGGACATTTTTTTCAGATAACAGAAGCCAGACCAGATTTGCCATGAGGGAGCAAAACTAAGGAATGAAACTATATATAAAAAACAGAAAAATATGCAGCATAAAGTTGAGCCACAGGTTGCAAACCCCAAACCTAGCAATGAAAACTGTCTCCTGTCTTTAAACAAGCTAAAAGTTCAACAACTTTTGTTTTTAATTTGTTAAAACTGTGAAGGTAAAAAGATGAATCTGGTCCAAAAATTAGTTAAATTTTCTTTGCCAGTGTGTATCAACATAACAAATTTATTTATTATTGTCAATGAGGGGCAGTTCTAAAAGGGCAGTGACCCCCTGTTTTTCCTTTCTAGAACCGCCCATACGGCTAATAAGTGCTGTAGGTTTTGTGCTTATGAAAAATAATCAGTCTGGGACTTTAACATGTTAAATATTGTAATGTAATTATTTGGGTTTTCTTTTTATAGAAGTCTTGAGTAGGAACCTTTGTATTCGCTTGTTTCTGGTACATCCGTTAATCTGCTGCACAAGCAACATCCGCAAACTCTGATAGACGACAAGGTTGCTTTTAACCCAGTGGGGATTATTTGCTTAAAAAAAAATGATCTGATGGGACACTGGAAAAACTTAGGATGCTGAAAGGAGTTGGCCTATCAGTGAAGCTATTCGGACCTAAAATAGCATCTCAATGCTAAACATGTTGCTAATGCTAATGTTGGCGTCCAGTCCACATTTCTAAAGAAGTTCCCTTCAACTGATGGTTGAATAACAGATTAAAAACAGGAAATGTCTTTGTTGAGCTTGTATGTAAATTTTTTCAATGATTTAGAAAAAAAAAAGATTTTTAATGAAAAATGTTGCTTAATTTTTGATTGAAATGCAACTAATTCGGTTAACTAAAAAAAAAGTTAGTTCTAGTTGATGGTGGTCAGACTGTTGATCAGGTTCTGGTTGAGAAATAATTGCCTAATCTCCAACTTTCCTTCTTTTATGACTAACCTGCATGTTTAAACAGGAACATTTCTTTGTTTTGACAAGGCTTACTGCATTACGTCAATGCAGAGTTCTTACATTTGTCTTGTTGTCTTTTTGACTTGTGTAAGAAGTTATATTTAAGAGAACTAAACTGGTCTTTAAAACCGTCTGTCGCAACAGACTGCAAATAATTCAGAGTTAAACAGGGAGTTTGAGCTTTGAAGCTTTGGGCCACAGTAATCTTCTGGTTACGCTCTCATGATTCATGATGTTCACATTTTGTTTTTGAGCAGAACATGACTCCACCGGTCAGCTAATCTGCAGCTTGTGGCTTAGAATGCTGAGCTGATGAATACATTTGATTTCCACATAAACTACTGACATAATATAAAGTGTAAGCATTTCCTCTCTGGTAAAATTAACTTAAATTGACCTTTTTCTGCCTGGACTGATTCTCGTTTCTGAACGTGAACCTGACCGAAATGAATCCAGCAGAGAGGAACAGTTTGACTCATATTGTTCTTAATTATTTTAATGCAGTAACACAAACTTTAATTAGCTCAGAAATAAATCCCACATTGGACTGCTGCTAGCTGTGAAGGTTGGGTCAGTTTTGTGTGGGATGCCGATATGCTAACGATACTAAAACTTAATTTGTTTAATAAAACTATAATGGTCAGCTGATGTGAAAATGAGGAACAGAGAAATGTTACTGAAAGTTTATTTCCCACAGGGTTTTGATGTAGAAAGCATCACATTAACGTTTAAATGTTTGTTTGTTTTTTCTTTTGCATTTCATGTTTTCAACTGAAAAATTGAGATTTAAATTTTTATAAATATCAGTAAGGATAATGTAACGCTTTATAAACAGAGATATAATCGGGGTTTTCAGGTTCCACTTCATTAATTCATTAATTTCCATTCAGAGTCGATAACATTCAGCTCAGATTGAGCCGCTTCATGTGAAACTCCGTGTTCAACCACACACACGTCAGAGTCATGCTGCGGGATGTTGCAGCGGTTATTTGGCTGACAACGAAGCTGATGTAAGCTGTTGCCATGGAGATAGTGAGTCAGTTTTGTTTGTGTGTAGGAGACAAATGACTGTTTTTGTGTGTAATCTGTTTTGAGAAACGCTTGGATTCCAGTTGGAGAACTTCTCCTCCAGACAGACGAAACGTTTCACCAGATATTTTTCTTGTGGCACATTTTATTAAATTGATTCTTGGAACAAATTTAAAAATTTGTCAACTCAGTGAGATTAGGCATGAAACTGTCTGCACTTCCTTACAGATTTATTCTATTTTTGCTTTCCTGTCATAATTTAATGTTTTAGATCATTGGATTTTATTTTTGTGCCACCGCAGCAGCAACAACTTCAATAAAATGCGGTTTTGTTGTTTTATGCCCTTTGACCTTCCACATTCTTACCTGGGAATTCCTCGAGCGCATGTACCAACGGCCTGTTTTTAAAACCGGTTTGTGTTGAGGGTAAACCAGTCAACCTGTTGGGTTTTTTTTCCTGAGGTCCAGGTGACTTGATGCTGTAATCAGTTTATGCAAAACTCAGGATTTTCCTCATTTTGATCCGCAGCTTCAATCAGACTTTGGCAAACGTTCAGTAGAGCAAATTTCTAATTATTGAAACTTCATTATAAACCTGTCATGGCATCAAATTTAGCTGGATGATAAATTGTCTCAGAAGTTACTGTGATAATCAATAACGTTGTTGTGAGATCATTTAAGTACTACTATGGTAATAGCATAATATAAGAAAACATTCTCAAAGATCAATAAAGTTTAATTAATATTCAACACTGGAACTGGAAGACATTTAAAAAAATAAACAAAACGAGTTATAAAGTCTCTGCAAACAAAATGTTCTTTAAAAAAGGCCAGTTTAACCAAAACTGGAGACTTTTGTCGTCCAGTGTTTTTTTTTTTTAATTTTTTTTTTTATAGAGAAACAATAAATAATGCAATTGAAAACTATTGAGCTTGTTTTTAATTTATCTTCTCATTAAGTGATTTATTGTCAGGTCTGCCTCATTATGTTTAATCACATGATGAATTAAAGTGAGCTCAATTTCTGTTCTGATATTATTTGGAGAAGAATTTTTTTCATAATCCATATTATGGATATCAATATTTTCTTTCCATTTTATTGCTTTTGGTTTTATTTTTTATATTTAAAATATTTTCCAGTGTTAAGCGTTCTTTACTAAATTAAAGTTTCTTGGCTCTTCAAGAGACATTAGTCAATTTATTACTTGAAAATGGTCTCAAAACAGCAATATTATCATTTATCACAATTACTGGGACAATTTGTCTTCCGGGAAACTTAGTGACATTTTTTTCAACGGCAATTTTGTTTAGTCATCATAATCCATTTTATTTATGGTTTTGGTTGTGTGGTTTTCCTTATTTTATTTTATTTTTTATTTTTTTTGCCGTGTTTTATGTTGGATGTTTAAAATGTTTTCTTTCCAAAACTAAAGTTTGTATTTAAGAGCCGTGCTGCCAGCTGTGTTTGTACCTAACATTAGACATGAAATGTTTTTAGGAACGGCTGATATGAAGTTCAAAGTGTATAAAATGTGAGATTTGTCATCTTGTCTTCCTGTAGCTTGCTGGTACTGGAGTTCTGGCTGTGGGATTATGGCTCCGTTTCGACTCCAGGACCAAAGCACTGTTTGAAGGAGAAGACTCGCCCTCTGTCTTCTTCACTGGTAAGGTTTAAAATATGTTTTTATATGTAAAAAATGTAACATGCCCCTAATACTCCATAGGGTAAACCCAAGTTTGACAAATATCTAACTTTAACCATTCTGCTTCTGCTGTTCAATTCGTGGCGTTTAATTCTCGTTTTAACGACTCACTTCCACAGTCCATCAACGCTTCCTTTTCTTGTGACGATCTCTGGTCTTTGTGTTTTATAAACTCCTAAATGAGTTGATGGTTTTGTGACGGACTGAGCCCCAGCAGGAGCCTCCAGGGCGGTCCACAGTGGGCGGCTCCTGTGACCTGCCGGCGCTCTCCAAACACACAGCCATCTTTATTCACAGCAGGACAGTCGGGTCTTTGTTCTCCTGAGGATCCGTCCCAGAGACTGGCTCGCTCTCTCCCACTCTTTGTGTTTCGCCCCCACCTTCAAGTGGGAAGCAGGCTGACAGAGGATTGAAATAAAATGACAAACATCTTAATTACAGCTTCAGATTGGGGGATTTGTGTGCTGATGGTTATTGTTCTCCCACATTTATTGTTTGCATCCTTGAATTATGACTCATCCGCATGAAAAGCAAGAAAACATCTAATCATCGTTACAGCTTCTAAATCCGTTCTGTGGTTCCGAAGTCCAGATCTGGGTTTGTGAAAACATAGTGGTGAAACGGGAACTTCAGAAAAGCTGACTCCTCGTCAGTAAGCTCCAATTTTGCCATTTTTATTTTCATTTTCAAATTTATTTTTGAATATAGTAAGTTTTATTCCACAGGCAGAAAGATAATTAGTTACAAAAAGCACAAATGTTTAATATGTGGTGAATATGATGATGTTACCAGATGTGCTTTAAAATTAAATAAGTCAAGATTTGCAAAAATGTGCTGACAGTTTGATAACCATAACTAAAACTGATTTTCCATTGAAAACAATGGGATTGCCTGGTTTTCTTTTGATTTGAGCTTTTCCAATTTATAAAATGTATTTATCTTTATATGTGCAAAAAGCATTATTTAGTTAGCAGCTGCCTATTTTCTTGATGGAAAAGCTTCCTTTATCTATTAGCTTTTCCATAAAAAAAACCCCATTTTTTTTCTAGTAGCACCTTTTCACAATAACAAGCTCAGGAGGATATTCAAGATACTTTTTTTTTTTTTTAATCCCACATTCCTGTATGAAAAGCATGTTTTTATTTGGCTGATGTAATATTCTAACATTTAAATGTTTTCATTAGCCGTAAGATGAAAATCATCCTAATTAATAGAAGAAACTGCTTGAAAACATCAATTTGTAATACTTACTCTGGTACAGGAATATTTCTTTTCAAGTTTTCCAAACATGCTACTGAAGCTCAGTTTTTATCCATGTATACTTTTTGCTTCCTCCATTTTCTGCAGCATGAATCTCTGTGCAAACCTCAGGTTTCCTCTCAGTGACTCGGCTTGTTTCCTCATAGGTGTGTACCTGCTGATTGCTGCAGGAGGGTTGATGATGGTGGTGGGATTCCTGGGATGCTGTGGAGCCATTAAAGAGTCTCCCTGCATGCTGGGACTGGTGAGTATTTGTTTACAGAACTCCACATACAAATAATCCAATTAGCAAGGAAGATGCTGTTTATTTTAATATGAAGTGTTAAAGGGAAAAGTCTTTGTTTTATATAAAGAAATACAAATTATATTCATCTTATTAATAGCTATCAGCTTATAAACAAAGAAATGCAAATAGATCAATACAATAGCACAGATGGATACAGTAGGTAAGGCGGTAAAAGTAGTTTGACAAAAAACTTCATTTTTGTTTTTTGGTCTAGTTCTTCATCTTTCTGCTCATCATCTTTGCTGCTGAAGTGGCTGCAGGGATCTGGGGACTCTCCAACACGCACACGGTAAAACCAACACCTACAGTAAACTCTTCTCACCAATAAAATGGAATATTATTGAAAAGTTCATTTTCAGTGGTTTTTAGTTAGAATTTACTTGGTTTTCATTTGCTATAATCAGTTTCTCCAAACATTGTAACTTCACATATTTTTCCCTTTTTTTAATACTTTACAGTTGGTATTTGGATATTATTAATTTCTTCCAAGAACACATAATTACTTTGTGATATTTTCAAATTTCCCGTCAAATTTAAACATTTTTGTAGCTCAAACCCTCGAGCTGTTCTCATTTTCTCCTTTTTATTTTGAAGCGATTGTGGGGCACAATGGCAAATCATTGGACGTGTTTTTTATTGATATTGTAAATCTGATATGAAAATGTCTTTAAATTGATTTATTTTCAACAAACAGGAAAAAATACAACAAATGATCATGCCTGTTGGCACTCAATTTTCCATAATTTGTTCGAAAATGAGCAGGAAGACACAAGATCTTAGGATTTCCTGCTTATCTTGTACTCATAACTTCCATCCATCCATTTTCTAACACCCTTGTCCCCAGTGGGGTCAGGAGGTGCTGGTGCCTCTCCAGCTAACGTTACGGGCGAGAGGCGGGGTCACCCTGGACAGGTCGCCAGTCTGTCGCAGGACAACACAGAGACAGACAAACAACCATAAACACACACACTCACACCTAGGGAGAATTTAGAGAGACCAATTAACCTGACAGTCATGTTTTTGGACTGTGGGAGGAAGCCGGAGTACCCGGAGAGAACCCACCATGCACAGGGAGAACATGCAAACTCCGTGCAGAAAGACCCCGGGCCGGGAATCGAACCCAGAACCTTCTTGCTGGAAGGCAATACCAACCTACTCATAACCTACAAACATTTAAATATCCCCAAACCAAATAGACTCTTAAATTAGTCCTGCATTGAATGATACATAACCTCCACATTCTGATCCTTAAATGTACAATTATTAATGGATTTTTAATATCAGCAATTGCATTTTTGGTCTTTGAGACGAACATCCTATGCAACATATTTCCCAATAAGCTGCTTTGTTTTGTACTTGTTTAGGCTCATCATTTAATTAATCCATAAATCAACCCCACGCAAAAACTTGTGGGGTTGATTTATGGAATCAACCCCTACAGGTGAGACGTTTCTCTACAGGTGAGAAACGTCTGACCTGTAGAGACGTTTCCTGTCTCAACAGGTGATAGAGGAAGTTACAGAGTTTTATAAGCAGACCTTTGACAACTACAAGACCACCAAACAGGAAGCACTGAAGGAGACTCTCCGCCTCATCCACTTTGGGGTGAGAGCCCACACCTGATTCCTCTTTCTTTATCCAGTCATCAACAAATGACCAACCAGCTTAGACTTTGAATGGTTTCTGTTTCACAGCTGAACTGCTGCGGTCCTACAGGAAGCTTGTTCGATTCTGCCAAAGACATCTGTCCGAAGCAGGAAGGAATGGCGATCCTCGTTACCACGGTACTGAGATGAATTTGAAGCAATGATGGTCTTCCCCAAGTAAAACTTTTAAAACTGGATTTTGTTTAAAAGCTGGAGAACAGCATAATGTGCAAACATCAACCCAACTTATAGATTTTTAACAGGTTTTAAAATGCATTTCAAAACTTACTTCATATTGTTTCTGACTTCTCGCCAGTTTCTTTAATCTATAGATATTAAGATAGAAAGAGCCTAATGATATCAATTAGTAAGAAATCTGCTTAATACATAACTTTTTATTTTCTTACAGAGCTGCCCAAAAGCCATCGATGAAGTATTCAACAACAAGCTGCACATCGTTGGTGGAGTTGGGATCGGTATCGGAGTCATTATGGTGAGTGCAACCGAAGAAAGCCTGAAAGTTAAAAGCTACATTGATGTTTAGTGCATTAGATTAGACAAATAAGGAAGTATATTGACGATAAAACAGTGGCTCAGCTTTTCTACTAGTAAAAACACTAATTTAACCAATGTCTACCTTTTATCCAGTAAAAAATCCTAACTGGGTTAGCTTGTAGCTAGCCTTTCCACAAGTTAAAAACCTCATTTCCATTGGATAAAAATGCTACGTTAGCACACACTTGGCTCAGCTTTTAAACTTGTCAAAATGATGATTTGGCAAAGGTTTAGTTTAGCTTTTCCACTGGTAAAACAATCCTAACTAGGCTAACTTTTGCCTATTGTTTCTAAAAGTAAAAATTCTAATAAAAAAAAAATTTGGCTTACCTTTTCCATTGGTTAAATATGCTAGTTCTGCACGTAGCTCAGCTTTTAAACTATTATTTATTAGACAAATGTTTAGCTTAACTTTTTCCATTTGTAAAAATCTTAACTGGGCCAACTTTTAGCCTATTGTTTATGGGTAAAAAATATATATATATATATATATATA
>CAEFZY010021592.1:0-19636 GCA_903066815.1 Brachyrhaphis roseni | reverse complement strand
TATATATATATATATACTGCTCAAAAAAATAAAGGGAACACTCAAATAACACATCCTAGATCTGAATGAATGAAATATTCTCATTGAATACTTTGTTCTGTACAAAGTTGAATGTGCACAACAGCAGGTGAAATTGATTGTCAATCAGTGTTGCTTCCTAAGTGGACAGTTTGATTTCACAGAAGTTTGATTTACTTGGAGTTATATTGTGTTGTTTAAGTGTTCCTTTTATTTTTTTGAGCAGTATATATATATAAAAATCATGCTAGTTCGGTGCTTGTGGAGGCCCCCTGGTGCTGTGGAGGCCCTAAGCAGCCTCCTACCTCATGTTGCCTTGAGTTATAGTTTAATGTCACATCTACTTGCTTCCTTTCAGGTTACTTGTATGTCTTGAGTTACATATCTCAATCATCTTTGATCATGTGTTTAAGATTGAAACCCCTGTCAGGATTGACCTCCTGGTGACCCCCAGGTAAACTCCCTCCATTGTCTCCTTCCTTCCTCCGCTCTGCCTCTCTGGGAGCGTTTCCCCTCCAGTTGTTGTGACTCTCACCCTCTTCGGCCTCGTTCCTCTCTCTGCTGACTCCGGTGGCTTTCTGCAGCAGCTGTCGCAGGTGATGTTTGAAGACGGCCGTGTCCAGCTCCTCCGCCTCACACCCCAGGACTCTGCTGGCTGCCTGAGCGCTGTCAAAGTTCACAAACTGTCTCCGGCCCACTGCACACCAAAACAGAGCGCGCTGCATCATGAAGCCTGCTGGCGTACAGCTGGAACCAGATGCTTACAATAAGCAATTAATCACATGATGAATTAAAATGACCTCGATAATTTCCATTCTAATGTTAAATATTTATTGATGGGGAATTTTGATTACAGAGACTTTATAATCCATTATATCACTGGTTCCAGTTGTAAGTGGTTCTTGTTTGTGTTTTATTTATTGTTTTTATTCTGAATGTATAAACTACAGTCCCAGTGTCCTTTACAAAATTCAAGTTTATTGATTTTTGAGTGGGAGAACTCAAAGCACTCTAAAAACAACACTGTTATCATTTATTGCAATAATTCCTGGGACAATTTATCGTCCAGCAAAATATGTTATTGTGACATGCCTAATTTTCATACACTGAATAAAAACACGCATACAATTTTTTCTCTAAAGTTAAATCAGTCCAAAACTTCTCTTGATTTAGGTCGGTTACAATCACCTAAATTATTTCTACATGCTAAATACCAGAATACCTAGCGAGAACATTTTTAAGAGATTTCTTTGTAACTGAGAATCTAAAACTTATAAAACCAGATCTAACAGTAGATAACGGTAATGTTAGCTATTGTACTTCCAGTAATATGCTGTTGAGCTGCTCCTTCTTCTTTGAATTAGCTGATCTCTCTTCACTATTATTCTTCCTCTTCAGGCCTCATGGTGAGAACATTTCCACACTGTGAGGACATTTGATCCACTTTCACCTGAACAACAACTCTAATCAGATGAACCGCGTGGTTAAAGGCCATGATCTCGGTCCAGATATGTGTGATCGCTTAGCGTGTGTGACTGATGATGATGATGGTGTGTCACCTTTACAGGCCCCAGCAGCTCCCAGGTGGTAAATAGCAGCCAGAACATGCCAGATCGCCTTCTGCTCTCCGGCTGAGAAGCTTAGCGTTTCCATGGCAGCCAGCAGCTTGGTGAAGGCGACAGAGGCTCGCTGTTTTTCTTCAACCTACAAGCAGACAAACAGACAGGTAGACAGACAGAGGAAGAAAGAAGGAGGCCTTCACACCACCAGCTGAGTCACGTCATACATCAGGTAGAACTCTTTATGCTTGGTTTCATTTTTCTAGCTTTAGTTCCTCTTTACCTCATATTTACAGAAAGATTATAGAACTGATTAACAGAGACTTCTATTTCATTTTGTGTAAACTAGAAATGTTTGTGTTTTTAGCACTGTACATATGAAAGCAACACCTAACAACACATTCTAAGCTCTGCTTATTTATTTAAAAACATAGCATTTTCTCCTATATGAAGAAAAGCATATGCTTTTTAAAGCATTTGCCCTATCTAATATAAATGATAAAACAGCAGTCATCTGGTCACAGCTAACTCTAAATAATGAAAACTTGTATTTCTTTTCACCAGCAGGTGGCGCTGTTGAACCATTCATTAGCACTAAAACCAGAACTTAAAAAAAAAACAAAAAGAAACATGACACTGACATTGTTTTCATGGGTCTAGAAATGTTGCTCTCTGTAATGCAGTAAATATTTACGATCAGACTTAAGAATGTGGGTGATTTATTCATAGCTCCTTGGACTAGGACAACATCATAGTTCCTGTAGCAGCTGGAGGACATGCTACAGATAAGAAGTTTCCTCAGGAAATGTGCTTATATGATGTATGATAACTGTGTATGTTTTACTTATGTATTATCTGGATGTTATGCTATTATAAGATCATTATTTATGCTATTATTGGTACTGCAAACTTAAACACACTGAAAGAATCTGAAATAAAAATCGAAGCTTCTTTCGATTTTTGTTCCCATCCAGCCATGACATCCTCTCCATCACCTCCAGCTAGAATCAGCTAGCAGAGTTGATTTCCTCACTCCGCTAAGCGCTAACCGCCTGTTGCTGCAGCGGCTCACTGACACACTGCAGCTGTGTCTCACATGTTAAGGCCACTGCAGTGACACAGTGGCTAATGAACGCTGTGGTTTTCAGTGTGCACAGACTGAGCTGGCTGACGATAGCACAGAGTCAGTCTTATTTTTAAAAGACACCTGTTGCCCAGCAGAGAACGATCTCGTTATGGAAAATTGAAATTTCTCTCCAATACAAACAACTTGGCTCAGTAAAGTTTGAGAAAACTCTTCTGGGTTGAACGGCTCTGTGCCTGTAATCCTACAGGAGGAAAAAATTTACCTTTGTGTCCATAAAGTGTAGATTGTGACAGAAAATCTGGGAACCACTTTCTATGTGAAGTCAGGATTTTGCGCCGTGCAAATAAAATAAAATCTAGACTTTTAGTTTTTCTCTTGTTTATAACATATATAACAATAGGCGACACTTTGAGAGCAGGCACTTTGGCACGACCGAATGGTTGCCAAGGGAGATTCAAGGATGTATGAAAAAATTATGCTGTGATATAAAGCTCAAAAAACTCAATTTTATATAATACGTCCATTTAATGTAAAGTACTAAAGAAATGATCCAAAGGAACACCTGTAGATTTGCGTAAGAGATCATTTATGATTTTATTTAATCCAACAATCACATTTATTTTTTTTTATTAATTGTTGTTAGGCAAACCCGAGTGGTTGCCATGGGAGATTACACCATGTTTCAAATTATTATGCAAGTGAAATTTTCTCTGATTTTCTTAAATGGTCAATGCAAATGATGGTCAGTATAATTTTCAAGTCATGAACTATTACAGTAGTTCGTAATCTGAAGACTACTACCAGGCCGGTGTCACTCCCAGCTCCTGTGTTTTATAGTTTTATTAATATGGATCTTGTTTCTTTCTGCTAATTCAAAGGTGAATTAACAGAATTTCTTAATCGTCGTCAGCCCATAAAAGCACCGGCTCACTTGACCCGACTTTGGAAAACTTGACCTATCTTATCAATTTCATCGAAACTTTAACAAAATTATGTAACAAGCTGGCAAACTGTCAACACTGTCAACTATGCATTTGTAGATCTGGAAAAATATGTGGCTGAAATGTAAAACATTTACTTTGGTATGCTGAAATCATGTAAAACATAAAATCACATTTCCACATGCAAATTCCCAACCACAGGAAATTTTCTGAACTTATGGTCACATGATAAAGGCGTGCCTTCTTCATCTCACCCGTCAGCTAACACACTGACACACACACACAAGCTGCTCTTTCTGTACCTTGGTGGGATGAATGATACCAAAAGAGTTGGAATCAGGGAGCTGGTGCAGCTGCAGTTCTGTCCTGGTGAGCAAGAAACAGGAAGTCAGTCGCTACGGGAGACACTTCCTGCCCACAGCATCAGCATTGGCAACAACTGTCTGAAAACACTTGGATGATATGAATAACCACAAGATATAATTTATCTTTGGGATAAATGAAGTATTTTTTGAATTTAGTTGAGCTGAATTATTGTGGTAGGAGGAAGATAGACCCTGAACACAGAGACTCAATCCTGAGGGCAAAATAAAGAAACTGATTGAGCTGTTTATGTTTGCAGGAGGAAATCAGAGGAAATCTGTGTGTGTATCTACTGTCTGAATATATGAAAACAACTGGAGATTGAATCCAGACTTCTCTTCCTGAAATCTAGGTTGATTTCTGCTTTTATCATTCTGTGATGTTTAAGGTGTTAAAAAACATCCACCGGTGAGCCTCCGTTTGACTCAAATGTTGTAAATTAACCTATAAGAAGCTTATAAAACCATGACATCACCATCTGAACTTTTTTCTTTTAGATTTTCAGGCACACTCATGTATGTAAACATCTGAGTTTACAGAACGTAATGAAAAGTAATCAGTTTCTTCTTCTAAATTTTGCAAAATTTACATAATTCTGGAAATCTTCACCGACCTAAAACAGAAAATTTTATTCAGATTAATTGACTAACATAATTGGTTAAATTAAGTGAGAAAGTGACAGAATCTATAGCAGAAAATATAACTTTGAGAACTAAAACTCCTCCTATGAGCACATGCTGTTGAAAAGCTGCTTTGATTTCATACGTTACCTCATTTCTGAGCTGAGTCCCGCCAGCATCTGGGAGAAGACCAGGAAGTTGCTTTCCCCTGGAGTTTTCTGACACACTGTCCATTTATCCAGCATCATGGTCTGAATAACGGAGAGCCGCACAGCAGGAGGAATCAGCTTCAGTGTGTTTGACTGCTAATCCGTGTGGGGGTGTGTGTGTGTGTGTGTGTGTCTGTGCTGCGTACCTGCATGTGTCCGGCAGAGACCTGGCCGGCGTGGTTAAAGTCCAGAGAGAAGACCGTGGCGAACCGAGACGAGGCGTCGCTGTGCGGGGAGCTCACACAGCCGAAGGACTTCAGGATGGAGAACATGGCGCTCACACGCTCCACTGAGGGACAAACACTGAGGATGAAGGACGACCGGAGCACAGCTGGGCTTTTTATAGGTTAGTTTGATTTCACTGTGACTTTTTGTTTGTCTAATTCAGTTCATTTTAATTAGTTTTTAGAGTGCTCATGCCAGTTTTTACTAGTTATTATTGGTTAAATATTGTTTAGTTTTTAGTAGTTTTACTTTTTTTATGCCTTTGTTCATTTTTAGGTGCAGAATTCAAAAAGGTCACAGTATTGTACTGTGATTATGTTACGGCCCAGGCCCTTTCCTCTGGGTTTCTTAACATTCCTGTTCTAGAGCTTCTAATTGGTGCTGATTGGAAGTGGAGGCAGCTGGCCAGTGTCTCCAGATGACATCAGATCCAGCTTAAGAAGCATCATCCCTTCTCACCATCAGCTCATTTCTTTCTGTCTCTTTTCCACCCTCTCCTCTTTCTCCCTCTCCTCTCCAACCACTTATGCTTTTTTGTTAAATAAATCCCATTTTAAGTTACCCATGCGTTGCTTCCCTTTAATTTGTTATGGTTTTAGAGCCAGGCCATAACAATTATGTTTACATTGATTGAGTGCTGATACCATTTTCAAAATAATATATTCTATTATTGGTGAATAGCTGACTCTGCTTGTGTTGTCACCATTTTGCAGACTAGCGTTAGCGCCACCATGAGGAGAATGGAGGACTGTAATGTATCGACAGCTGATGTAAACTGCTGGTGTAGGGAAATTTATTTATCAGGTCAAAAGACTAATATTAAGTTTTATAAGCACAAAAACAAAGGAAATCACATGTGTAACTTCAATATGTTTTAGTTAGTTTCATAAACACGCAGTACTGTTCCAGTTAGTTACACTTTTTCCACATTAATTTTACTTCACTTCACTTTTACTTTTACTTCAGTTAACGAAAAATGTTTTCTCAGTTTCACTTTTTTTGTTTCATTCGTTTCAGTTAGCTATAGTACTGTTGGCATGAGACTCTGTGGGATGTGTGGTGTGTTTGGTTCTGTAGTGATCCGGAGTTCTCACCACTGATGTTTGGTCCGGCTGCTCCGGCCCGTTTCAGCAGAGTGTGTGTGAACGCCTGGCAGGTGGTGGTCTTCCCCGTGCCGCTGCGTCCCAACGCACACACACTGTGGTCCCTCCGGGTTCCCATCATGGACAGATACACCCGCTTGACCAGCGCGACCAGAGCAGGGGGGGCGTCCCACACACACTCCCCCCGCCGCGTCTTCAGGGTCTGAGACAAAAAGAACCGAAGAGAAAAACTGCATGAAAAGAAAAAGTTTATGGGATTTTTGTTGCCTTGAAGGCGGAGCTAGGTCCACCCTGGTGTTTTCCACAGCTGACTGGTTGCCACGGGAAATTAAAGGATTTCTCAAAACATGCCGGAAAGAATCAAAGCAACACTCCAGGTGTGTTTTTGATGAGGGAATATTGTTACTACAGTGTGTAGGAGCTCACCTTGCTGTGGGTCTGCAGAGGGGGCCACAGGCTGACCAGGTTGGGTCCAGAATGAGTGAGGGGCATGCTGGCTTTGGATCGACTGGTCAGTGTGTGCAGAACTCCGCTTTCATTCACACACTGCAGGTCGCTCAGATCCTCACACACATCCAGCTCTGATGGGTTACACTGGAGAGGAAGAGAGCTGTGAGCTCTCTTCCTCTCAAAGTTATACAGGTGCAAAGTTATACAGGTGCAGAAAGAATATTAAAAAAAACAAACTGCCAAATCGTTTATCATTTAATCATTAAGTATGTGTATATGTATATATTTTTCTGTCTTTAAATAAAGAATACTGTACAGAAAGTAAAACATTAAAGAGAGGGGGCAGGATGAAATAAATTTATACTTCTGCCTACAACCCAGTAGTTATGTAAATATGGATCCTGGGATCTGAATGTGAATCTGTTTGAAATAAGTGAATAAAATGAACTCATTTTAATTTGAGCACCGAAGCAACATGATGATGTTTGTAAGCAAGGAGATTTTCCTAAAAAGTTTGTACATTTACAAAATGTACTTAAACTTACTTAACATCTACTTCAATCCTAATCCCGCCTCACAGGGTAACAAGAGTTCAGGTTGTGCTTTGTAATATTATTATTCAAAATACTTTAAATAACAATAGTTTAGAACGTTCTGGGTCAAATCTGTTCCTCATTTCTGGAGCATTTTTTGTCATTTCACAGCTTCCTAATTCTGCTTTGTTCACACTGATAAACTATTTATATTATATTTTGTGTATATATTTTGCATTTAAGATAAAAACACCTTTGAATGCAAAAAAATGTTTTACCCCAAAACTCTTCATGTAGGAGTTTCAGCTTCACTTGGTTCAATTTCACAAAAAGCAAAGGTGTTATTGAATTTTAGGCAATGAAATGTTGATCTCCTTATTTAAAAAAGGAATCAAGTTATTCGGTTAGTCACATCATTAAAATATTCCTAATATTGTACAAAAGAAAAATCTTAATTTTTTTTTTCAATGTGAAAAATCAATTAACCAGCAGAATAATCGATTACTAAAATAATTGCTAGTTGCAGCTCTAATGCATATTATTATTATTATTGCTGTTATTAATCTTTGTAACTAAAAAAGAAAAAAGAAAGAAAAGCAGTCACCTTCTCAACTTCAAACTCTGTGACGTCGTGGAGCGAGCCGTCCGTCTCCAGCCGGACTCTGACCCGACCCGACGGGAGGTCAGGCGTTCCTTCATCCGGCTTCAGCTGAGTGGCTGGAAAGACAAGAAGTGAGGATCTTTAAAAAAAAAAAAAGATTTCAAAGATCCCACATGATCAAACAAGCACGCTTCCTGATTTATCGTAAGGTGAGCTTCCCATTGAGATTCTCTGCTTTCTGCACAGTAGAGGTGGAGGTCAGAGGTCAGGGCTGCCGGGCTCTAACTGGATTGTTGCAGTGGCTGGATGAAAGCAGCAGCTGGAACTGATCTACAGCAGGACATCCAGCCACTGCTGGCTCACTGCAGACTGTGTGTGGATTAACAGATGATGTTACTAATCTCAGATCACGTCGCTGCAGAGCTGCAGTGTGTTTACACACACACACCGGCTAACGCAGCTCAGCTGCATGATCCGCTCATTAAAACTGTCACTGAAGGACAGAAAATGTTTTTAAAAGATGCTAAATTCCCAAATAAATGACAACGAATAGATTTTGAATTTATTTGTCTGAATAAAAACACAATTCACTTTAATTCTACTCAAAAAATAATGAATTGATCCCAAAAGGAAATGAAATGCTGCTGTAACTATTTAACTCAAGATTCGTCAAAGAGATGCTGACGGCTGTGGACAGGAAGGAACTCCTGTAGAGGTCTGTGTTACTGCAAAACTGAAGAAGCCTCTGACTGAAGACACTCTGTCCCTTGGTTTTAAGAAGAATCCTTCTTCCACTGTCATCTCCAGAGGTTCTACAGTTATTCCCCGAACAGAACCAGAACAGAACCAGTCTTCTTTACCAGATTGTTCAGGTTTTTTAGGTTCCTGGTTCTATCACATGAACTCAATGGTCAGGTTGTGCAGAGCTCAGGTCTCATTCCCTGATTAAAGACGAATCGGGTCGATGGAATCATGAAGCAACCTTCTGTCTATCAACATGGCTGAAGAGTCAGGAAGCTTCACTGACGTCTCCTCAGGTATAAGTCTAGTTAAGACGATGCTACATTTGACTTTCATTGTCTTTGTCCAGGCAAGTTGGTTTGCTGAATGTAAAAGTCTCTGACACTAGAAGACTGAACAGCTGCGGTTTGTTTGGAAGCGTTTGGTGTAAACACAGAGCTGGAATTTGGCCATGGAGGAAATAAAACCATGTCTATGAACAAGAGTCAGACTAAAGTCCCTCCTGCAATGTTATAAAGACTGATATAATCAGACAGTTACTGCTGCACTTCGTTTTTATAGAGTTGTTTTCACACAGCTCTGACTTTTCATCTGTAGTTTTATGAACTAAATAATGACAGGAAACATCTTCTGTTGTTCCTTTTCAATCTAGCTTCAGGCTTTCTCTTTCCACCAGTCCTGTGAATGTAGTTAAAGTGTGGCTGGCCGGCCGGCCGGCCGCCTCCTGTGTATTCTTCACTCACCGCGGGTGAAGCCATCCTTGTGGACGAACCACACAGGTCCGACCTCGTACCACACGTCCCTCACCTGACAGGACAGACAGCAAAACAACAAACAGGTCAAATCGCTAAAAACTAAAACACATAGATCAAAGCCATTTGTCTCATTTCTATCTTTTTTTTTCCTCTTTAGATTTTTGTAGTTGTATATGCAAAAAACCTCTGTCTTAAATCTGAAATAGATTTATTCGAAATGTCATCAAATCCACCAAAGGGTTTTCTTAAGGCTTCCATGTATTTTTGTAAAAAAAAAAAAAAAAGAAAAAGAAAAAGAAAAACTTAAAATCTTGTGGAGAAACAGATTACATGACGTATAGCAATCTTCTTTTGAAGAACTTTCTTGTTCTTCATTATCTTTTTTCCAAAGCTTCAAGGCACTGATGTGTTTATGTGTTATTCAGTAATAATGAACTAATTAAATGGATTCCAGAGAGACGCACAAAAGATTTCAAATCCATCTCCGAACGTCAAACTTCAAAAGGTCATCATGTAACAGCTTAATATGAAAAGACACATTGTGTAATCTGAGTTAACAACATCCTCCCTCTTTCTTTTAGGCTTTTCATTTTATTTAGCAGAAGTTCATGCCACAAACATCCAGCAGCTATTTATGCAGAAACACACTCGTGTTTAGTTTAGCATTCATAATGCTTATTTAAACACAGTGAAGGTTTTAAAAGAAAAAGCAACTAGAAACATTTCAAAGACCAACAAAAAAAAATAATAATAATAACTGGCCCAAAACATGAAATAGTTGTAAGGCAAATGTCATACTAATGTTCATTTCATTAAAATATTAGTTGTTTAATTTATTGCTGTGCAGGGAAAGTAAAAATAACTCATGATTTTATTATGTTTTACAATCATACTTGCAGAGATAGAGCTGATTTTGGCCCCTGAGGACTTTAAACTTTGGGATTTTGGCCCTTGGTTCAAAACATTTGAACCTCTGGTTCGTGTTCAGCTTAGTAGTGATGGCGCCTCCACCAGGTGTGAATTAGGGACTAAATCAAACGATAAAACATTCATTTTTAAACGACGTAATGAGCAGACGCACCTCCTTCCTGTTCTGCTCCGTCAGGCTTCTATCAGCTTGACTCCCCTCTGGTTCCTGTCTTTCCTCAATCCCGTTCTGGTTGCTTTCCACCAGCTTCCCGTCGTCCATCCTCCTCTTGTTCGGCTCGGGCTGCAGCTTCTTCCTGCCCACCACCTCTTGCTTCTTTTCCTGTCGCTGGCTTTGCTTCGGGGGCTCCGGTGAGAGCGTCTGTCCGTCGGAATCCGGAGTCATTATGTGGCGCTGGGACGGCAGGCCGCAATCCGACTGGACGGAGTCGGACCGTTTCTGTTTGCTGTTGTTGACCTGTTCGGCCCTCAGAGCCATCTCGGCCTCCAGGATCGGAGGAGTCTGATCCGGGACCAGGAACTGCTGCACCAGGTTGTCGCTCAGTTTGTGCGGCTGAATGAGGAGAGAAATGAAGAGATGATGATGATGATGATGATGATTTATTTGGATGCAGCAACAAAACCTCCTGAAGGCCTCAAGGAAATTTGTCAGACGTGAGGCACATAAAGGTGCTTTATAGGAACAAATGAATTAAATGGACTGAAACACATGACATAAAGAATAAAGCAGGAAAATGAAACTTCAAAAACACTTCTGATTGACACTTCAAATTATGCAACATGTGGGTGTTTTTCATTGATTTCTTTCTTTACATTATTGTTCTTATTTGACAAGAATGAAGGCTGAATTAGTAATAACCATAATCAGTAGTTCATAACTACTGTAAGGTTTCAGAAGTGCTCTGTAATTCCCCCCCTATGTGACTCTAATGCAGCAATCTGCAACATTTACAATCCTCAGAGCCATTTTCTCCCTCAGTCCACAAATGTTTCATGCCAACACAACCTACAATAACTCTTTGAAGAAGTAATGAATTATAACAACGTTTTGGGATTAATAAAGTATTTTTGAATTTGAATTTGAGACATTTTGGACAGAAATTTTATCGTTTTGAAGGAGGAACTGTTTTAACTCTATTTTTAGGTTTGAAAATAAGGAAAACATAAAACTTTGTAAAAACATTTTACACAAGTTTTTTTTTTTTTTTCTGTGGGATGTTGATATTTGTGGAAAATAATATAAAGAAAAATCACAGTCGTAAAGGCAACAACAAAAAAACATGGATCTATAAATCATCTTCTGATGTGCAAATTCAGTCCAATGATTCCATAACCAACGAGAAATTAAGACTAAAACCCTGCAGTTATTATATCTGCATTTAAAAACATGAACTGGTTCTTTATCATCTTTAGTCAGTGGGATTAAGAGTCACTGTGGAAGAACCAGACCCTCAGGTTTTCTCCATTATGCTGCAGAACGTCGTGATGGACACACAAAAACCTATTCAGAAAGTATAAGTGATTGTTAGTGTAAAGTCATAGTCAACAACAGAGACACTGAAAGCATCTCGTACTGAGACTAATGCAGGATTAGAACTTGAAGTGTTTAGTGGTCTGAGGATGGAGCCTTGAGGAACGCCACATGTGAAATCTGCAAATGACAATAACTGGTTCATATCTGACAACTGAGACGGTTTACAATTCAGCTCATAAAGTCCTGCCCACTTTTGCAGGCTACCAATCGGCATGCTGTGATTATCTGAGTCAAATTCAGTCCAGTTGTTTTCCTTTTCCTTTACCTGCTGAAACATGAGGTGTAGTAAAAACAGAAGTTTTATTTTACTATAATCTCAGATTTTCTAAACCAATAAACCCAAGAAACTCAACACGCAAAATAATAAATTGCAAATAAAAAAATGTGTTTAATGCTGTTATGTCTGTTATATTTGGGTGTTTTGAGGGAGCATTAACTAACTAAAGCCTGTCCATGTGGTCATCGACTTACTGTTCTCTCCTCTTTGACCTCTTTGACCTCTGGCTCCTTATGTTTGGTCTCCTTCTCTGAGTCTCTGACCAGCTGCTTCAGGATGCCTCCAGGCAGGACGGACAGCGGCGGTGGAGGGATGGTGGCGGGCGCCGGCTTGTTCTCCTCCTTTATCTGGAGTTTGAGGAATTAGAGGAACCACACAGAATTGGACGAAAACAGGAAGTCATTGTGCGGTGCATCCTGAAGCTTCATCAGATGAGATGCATTCATGCAATATTTGACAGAAAGCCATCAAACAGACAGAAAGAAATATCTGCCAAGACTTGACCTTCTGCCTAAACTAACGGCTGAGATGGAAGTCATTGTTGACAGAAGCTCTAAACTCAGATCAGATCCACGTGGGAAAACACACCATTCATATTTTTATAGTAGAGGGAAGCATGAATTATTGATCCAAAGTATTTCCTGTTGTATTTTTCAGATCCGACGAGTCACACATATTTAATAACTTCCATAAAAAATTTTTTTACCACAGTCTTTTCATCGTGACCAGCCCTGTCACCGTAACAAACTGACCCAGAAATTATTCAGATAAACCATAATATTGTTGTTTTGACACTGAATAATAAAAATAACGGTATAATTGTGCAGGTTTACTCTCTCAACTTTAATTTTACAAAGAAAGCTAAAAACCAGAACTGGGGGAACATTTGAAATATCTCAAAACATAAAACAATCAAAAACAATAAAATACAACAGAAATACGAAATCACATACACAACCATCTTTTAGTCTCCAAGTCAAAATTTATACTTAAAATGTTTGTTCCCATTAAAAGTTTGTTTTTTTTCTCTCTAAGACTGTTGTTGAATGAAATCATTTGGAAGTAGACGTCAGTGTGAATATTATTAGAATCTCTGATTAGGTGCAATCAACTTGATTGTAAATAAATATATTTACACGTAATAGACCGTTTTATTGTTCCATTAATTAAAATGTGTAATAAGACAGCTCCCTGATTCATGTACTTCATCCTGCAGTTTGATTATCAATAGATATTGAAACTGATCAGTTTTATTCATAACATTGATGAATCGCGGCTCGATTCATTATCTTCCATGGCAGGGATTTATTTGTGGAAAATTATGCTTTTTTTTAATCTTATTATTATTTTACATTAAGTTTCTAGTATTGAAATAAAGAAAATATAGATCTAGAACATTTTACTGGAACCTTTGGTGTCATTTTGTTGTGGAAATTCAATGACATCTTTCAATAAAATAAGTGAAAAAACTGCCAAATTGTACATTTGTTGTTATATCTAACTTTAAAAACATTAGTTGGTTCTTTATCACTTTCAGTCAAAGTTACTGAAAGCCACTGTGGAAACTCCAAAGAGTCACTCTGAGCTCACAGCATGTGAGGCGAGCAGATCGATCCCAGATATCCAAACCAAGGTGATATCGGATTCGTACTGATATGAAAAGATCAATATTTCAGCTTCATTTGTTTTGAAATGTTTGTTTTGTCAAATTTGAGTTGTTTTTTTTCTATTATTTCTGTTTGTCATGCAAGTATGTTATTCAAATATTTAATAAGCTTTGTCTAAATTCTGCTCTAAGTTTGGCCAAAATACTTCAAAGATCAACTACAAAAACACAGACGATTGATGATAATCAAGCTGAAATATGGACGATTACTGGCCTTGTATTAAACGGGATAAACACCAAAATATGCCGCATATCACACCTATACTTTCTGTTATTCAGTGTGACTTCTAGAAAACATCTTCACAGCCCCAATCTGTGGACCCAGCGCTCTGAGTGACCAGCAGCCTGCAGATAAACAGTTTGGCTGACCGGTATGTCAGAGCTCCAACAGCCTGTTGAAATGTATTTTAAGCACTCTCTTGTAGATCCTGCTCTAAATTTAGCTTTAGGAAAAGTGTCCAAAGGAAATTGGTTCTGGAATAAATTCAGATTTTATTTGTTTTTATTTCAACAAATAAAATCAGCCACAGAAGAACCACGGCTATTCCTGCAGAATTATATCTGCATAACAGAAAAAATATATGCTACCCTTGAACAAAACAAAATATATTTACATGTTTCCTTTACACAACCTGTTGCATTTACATTCTGTAAAATGATCATGTGTCAATACATACACACAAACACGTATACACGATTAGATACTTCATTCCATTCAGTCAAACTTCTATTTAAAACTACTATCTTCTACACTGAAGGACATTAACAACGCTAAATTAAGCAAAAAAAGAAGTCAGCTAGTTCCTGTTTTTAACTTAATCTAAAAATACAGGTAATATGTAGGGTGTGTCCAAAGTGAGGCGCAGGGGCCATTTGCGGCCCTCAGTACGGTTCTAGGTGGGCTCTTGACTGCAGTTTAAATACAGTCTAAATTTAGTTTGTCAGTTCAGGCAGTTGATGCGGATTCACTTTTAAAAACAATGTTACACTGAGTCAAAATTATATTTAAAAAGGTGAATGAGCTCTTCTAAAGCTTGAGTTTTGGGCTGAAGCTGGTCGGGTTCTACTCTCTGTTTGGGGCGGAAACTGTCAGTCAGATCTGGCAACCCTGAGCGCCTGGTCAAACCCTCCTGACAGTTTCTCTGTAATCGTTAGCCTGACTCTATGCTCCAGGTCTTCACCAAGGAAAAACTCCAGCTTGGGTGTTAAATAACCTTTATTGTGTGTTTTCCTGGATGAAGCAGTCAGAGACCCACTTCCTGTCCTCCACATGTTGGTGAGCAGAGCTAAAACTCTAGAAATGTCTGTCTAATGCATGCAGGATGACTAAAACACTGGAACTGCACAATGACATGCCACAGTGACTCAGGATCAGAACAGGCTACCACTGACTGTGTAATCAGTACTTCATCACACACACACACACACCCCCACACACACAGGCAGGGACTAGAATCAACACAGCATGCAGCCCTCCTGCACCTCCCTTCTGCTCCCACAGCTTTAAGCGGGAAGACAATGCCATTGTTGCTCCGAGGAGGAGGGCAGGGCTCAGGGGGGTGTGGCGGTGGTCGTGGGGACGAGGGGTCACGGTGAGGTCAGCCAGTGGTGGTGTGTGTGTGAGACAACCTATCATTGGAAAGAAGCAGTTAAAAAGGAGGGAAGTTGTGCAAACAAACTGGGATTCAGATTTGATGTGGCTGAGAGGTTTCAGTTGCTTTCAGTCTTGTTTTTTTTTTAAGAAACCCTTTTGTCATCCTGATTCTAAGACTCCTCTTAATTTGCTAAATTAAGTTGCAACTTCTTTTTGCTTCGTCTTCTTCTGTTTCTCTGCGCTTTCCTTCCAGTTTTTCCATGACACAAAAAAATCAATCAATCATTATCAAACTGAAAAACCCACAAAAAATCTGGTTAGTTACTCATAATGTCAAGTAGTGTAGGAAGTCTCACAATTAATCAGGTGTTTGGGAGAGAACAAAGCCCAGAGCATCATTAATCCGCCGCTGTACTTAAAGGGGCAGTGTTATGTGTCTTCCAGCCACATAGAAGCACTTTATAGCAGAATGAAGTAACTATGTTACCGTCACTTGTTATAAAAATGATATATAAATCAAAATGTCATGTAGCAAAAGCACATAAAGCAAAAAATATTTAAAAACCATAAGCAAGAACAAAGAATACCTTATTTACAAGTAAAACTAATTAAACTGACTGATTTTAGAATGACTAAAAGACAGTCACTGCACATGCTGTCTCAGCAATAAACCTGTGTTATTATCCACAAGGTACATGTTGCTGGTACCTTCACCAGAGATTACATATTTATGAACTAAAAACCTTTACTTTGTCCCATTAGCTACACTCAGCATGGCTAACTGTGTCTGATCATTAACACTAAAGAATTTTGGAATCAGAGCAGTGGAAAGCTAACAGCTACTCTGTTTTAGCTCATTTAAAGTATTTAAACGATCTGCTTGTTCAAATTAAACTGTTAAGAGGATTTTTTTCACTTTCCACCAGACTCAGTGATACAACATTTTTCTACAGTGGAAAAGAGAGCTATTATTTATAAAAACTTCACAAAATCATCAAATATTTAAAAATGACAAACTATGGGACTTTTGGACTTGGCCCTGCGACACGAAGAGCAGCGAAGGAGACGATTCTGTCTGAGAAAAAAAACCTCCAGAGGAGAGACAAGTTCTGCAATCAGCAAAGATATTTTCTCTGATAAATCTTCACTCAAGTTAAGTTATTTTTCCAGAAAAGAGAAAAGTGAAGAGCAGCAGCCGAGCTTGGCGACACGGTCCATGTGTGGAGCTGCTTCTGATCCAAAACACTGAGTTTACACCAACCAGAGAGACCGGGATGGAGAGCAGCTCCAACTAAACAATCTGATAGCATCATGCTGAACTCTTCAGTTCAGCAAGATGAGGCTCCATGTTACAAAGCTAACACGACTACAATGAGCAAAAAAAAACACACCAAGAGAGAGTCACTAGACTCTTAACATGAATATATATATATAAACAGTGTTTATGTCACAAACAAAGTCTTTCAAACATTTTCAAGATGGCCAGCTGGAAAACCTCCACTATGCTGCTGCAGTGTTTCCACTCTGCTCAGAAACTCCCATTTTAACGTATCAGAGGCACAAACAGAAGAGGTGGATTAGCAATGCTAGCTAGCCACTGATGGTGTCATGGAGGACATGCTGCTGTGAAAAAGAGCTTAGTTGCCAGGAGCTGCTAGCATGTCAAGACACACATGGATGACAGTCATCTGACTGAACAGTGTCTTCAATCAGAGGTCTCTTCAGGTGTGTTGCAATACTGACTGCTACTGGACAGCCTTCCTGAACACAGCATGACCATCCACAAGAACTCTATATGAATTTTGACAACATTTTATTTCCCTTTGGAGTAAATAAAGTATTTCTAAATGAAATTGAAATAAACATGCCCAGTTTCCAAATCAAAGTTGTTCACTGAGCTGTAAGTTAATTACAAACCAGTGAATCAATGACTAGTTTATGCATCTCAGCAGTAAATCTCAGTATTTCCAACCAAACCATTGGGGCCAAGAGAGTCACTGTTACTGTAAGGACGGCCAAACAAACTCGCTTAGAGGCGCAACATCCTATTGACAAGACAGCTTTCAGAAAAATATATAGGCTACTGTAGGTAGGACATTTTTTGTCATTTTAAAGAGCTGCCATTTATTTCTATTAGGATTTAAAATAAAGATAACATTTAGCAAAAAAATGATGAATCTTGTTTTCAGTGGGACAGAAAATGATGTGATAAATTAAAAGCAGCATGTAGATTCCAACCTAATGAAGAGAAAATCTACGGCGGCACATTAGAGGGCGCATTAAGGTGAGGGAGTACTTTTATTTTATATTTTTAAAAATGTACGGTCTTTTAAAAAAAAAAAAAAAACTTTTGCCATTCTTTTGTCTAGAAGGTTTTTGGAAGAAATTTACTCTATTTTTTCTTTTCTACTTCCAGTGACCCTTTAAGTAAAAATTATATCTAGAAACAAATCACCGACTCTTTTAGTGTCATTCTTTGTAGAAATTCAGTGCAAATATTTGCATTTAAACTGCAAAACTAAAAATCTACGTTTGTTATTAAAAATAAAGTTAAAGATATCAGCTGGTTTTTTTTCTTTAGCCAAAGTTAACAGTCATGGTGGAAGGTCCAGAGAGCTGCGGGTTACAGACCCCTGATCTGGAAGCTTTCATTCTTATTTATTATTCACTATTTCAAATCCAAATCTAGTGGCTTCAGTCAGTTTTTTTTTCTTACACCCTGAGAAAAGAGCTAACACTGCAGGGCCGTGCAGCTGACCCCAGAACCACGCTATGAACCGACTCCTGGAGGAAAATTCCAACCCCAGGTTTTAACGTCCATCTCTCTTTCTCTCTATAAAACGCAAACATTTCTTTACCTCCAGCTGTGTGTGAACACCAGGCAGGCAGGGGGAACGTGGGGCTGGAAACCTTCTGAAGAAGCTTCTCAGAGATCCAGAAGGCCGGCGGCAGATCTGGGGAGGGCCAAATAAAAACGTCCTGCTGTCACACAGACCCCACCACAGACTTACACTGGGTATGACTGAACGAGGGGGGCATGTAGCAATAGAACCAGAAATAGAGCAACACACACTTAAAGAAGCAGCACACAACGGCTGGCAGGACACTCTATAAATATCAGCAGGCGCTGGGCGGGGTGGAGGACGGGGATACAACCCTGTTTGGACAACTGGCCGACATGGATCCTCAGGAAAACACGATTTAGGGAGACAAACTGCCTAGAAAAGTCACTTCTTATTGTCTGCATCAATTATTTAAACACTTTGAGTCTTAGATGAGGAGATCCAAAGAAAATATGACCAATCAACCACACAGAAAGTTAATATCAACCCCTCCATCCCCCTGACCGGCTTTAGAGACGGAACCTGAGTTCTGCTAAATGATGTGACAGAGGCCGACAGGTCACCCGATGGAAGGGGAATGATGGCCGCCCGGCGGATCCCTGACAGGACACACCCGCACATGTGCAGATCTGCAACTCATCAGCTGTCTGCTGTGACTGACAGCTACAGGTGGGGGAGGGGGAGGGATTGAGGGAGGAGCCTGCTGATTTCTGGGAGGAGGAGACAAAACAAGCAGAAAAAAAACCCACTGATCAGTTATTACAACAGGAGCCGGTCAAACCGGTTATCACTGGATGGGCTTTCATATGAGTTGCTATTTGTTCTGCTGTTAATGTTTCCAACATGTTTGCTGTGACGTTCTCGGCTTCCAGGAGGGAAAGTGTTTACTCCCCTTATGTTCACCAAACAGATTTAAGAAAAGAGAGAAGCTTAATGGCTTTGCTGTTGAGTCGTGTGTGATATGTAGTCTCTCACAGACAGAGATCTTGCTGCTTGTTGTAAAAACTATTTTACCAGCAAAGCAAACTAAGCACACCCTGTGGCTAGCACTGCAGCACAGTTCGCTGCAACAAGAAGGTAGAAGTGTAGCTGTTTAAGGGTGAACTCACACCAGCCCTGTTGAATCTGCTTTAATCCGCCTCTAATCCGTTTATTTAGAAAGTCTGGTTCGTTTGTGGAGGTGTGAATGTGTAATCAAACTAAATCAAACGCTTTTTTGGAAATGAAATTATAAAACAAGTCCAGGAAGTGGACAGCACAGGGCATTGTAGGTAAATACAGCCAAAACAAATGTCTTGGAGCTAGAAATGGTGGTGGTCCTTTTTCAAAGATAATCAAGAAATCCTCCAACTATAGCAATCTAAAGCCACTCCATGTTTTGTTTACATTTCATGAAGACGGAAGTTTTGCTCAGAAGTTTTTGTCGTTTTCTTCAGTGGTTTTTGGTGCAGCGCCACCACAGGTGAGGAGAGAAACAAGTATTTCAATCGTTTAGATCAGGGGTGTCAAACTCCAGTCCTCGAGGGCCGGTGTCCTGCAACTTTTAGATGCGCCCCTGCTGCACCACACCTGAATGGAATAATTAGGTCA
>CAEFZY010021580.1:0-29167 GCA_903066815.1 Brachyrhaphis roseni | reverse complement strand
TATCTATCTATCTATCTATCTATCTATCTATCTATCTATCTATCTATCTATCTATCTATCTATCTATCTATCTATCTGTCTATCTCTCCTCCCTCGCCGTACGCCGTCATGTCTGACCAGGTTGTGCGCCGGCTGTTGGTAATGAAGCCGCCCAAAGTTCGCTGACGTAATTTCCGTTGCGCGAACCTGAAAATTTGGCGCCCCAGCCTTGTAATCAGACACAGGATCGTGTAGAGGAGATGATTACAGAAATGTGTCTCGGTTCTGATGTGTTGTGACAGATTGTTCGGTATATTGTTGAGTTTTTGTGTTGATCTGCTGGAGATGCGGCCCCGGTTGTGTTTGTGTGCCGGCGTCGTTAGGAAACTGTTCACTTAACAACCCGATCAGATTCAGCTTATTGAACCGCATACTAATCGATACAAGGCTAATAATTATCCTCAGCCACAATGAACAGGAACAAGATGAAGAAAACCAAGGTGAGTCACATTTTTAGTAACTAAAAACAGAGCTGGATGTGTAGTTAATTAATAATCTAAAAGTGTTTATCACTTCTGTGCCTTTACTGTTCAAACAAGAAAACCTTTGTGTGTTTTGAGTTGATCATAAGGTTGTCATGCAGCTGCGCAACAACTAATTCCTGCCCGATTGGTTTTCCTCTTTCTCATTCTGACTGGTTGGTTTTCTCAGGTGACTGCTGGGTTAGCAGGAGGGCAGCAGAACATCTCCTCATTCTTTTGCCCCAAAGACCAAAAGGTAAGAACTGGATACGTTTATTTATTTAACTATTATTTGATTGCAAACCAGTTTGTTTGTTTTTTATTTGGACAGTTGCTCCAGCTCTGTCAGGAGTGTGTTATTAAGATTCAAGCCTTGCCTGTGCAGATCTGGACTTTGACTGGGCCATTGAAACATAAACCACTCCTTTGTAGATCTAACTTTATGGTTGTGATCGATGCCCTGCTTAAAGGTGAACCTTGGAGTTTGCTTTTTGCAGACTAACTTGTTCTCTGAAGAAATGCTTATTGCTGATAGCATTTCATTTGTGCATTTATTTACAAATAGTTCAGTTTTGGACTTAGAATAGAATAGAATTTAGCTTTATTGTCATTGCACATGTCACAATTATAAAGCAACAAAATGCAGTTTTATATGTCAGGGGACAATTTATCATCTAGTGAAATTTATGGTGACAAGTCTAGTTGTCATTGTCTTTAGGATTCGGTTTGTTTAACTATATCCAACAAACTTGAGGCCTTGAAAGAAGATGTTTATTTTAAGTGAGATTAAATTACGCTCATTAACTCTACGTAATTACAGGATGATTTTTCAAGACGATTAGTTGAACTGGGTTTTATTTAGTGGATTTAAAGGAAAAAGTAGCAGAATTCAGTTGTATGCCACACTAGTCAGATTAGATTTTTTAATAACTGTATTTAATGTTGAGGAGTTTGGGTGGCATGAATACTTGTGGAAGGAACTGTATTGTCTTTTCTTCTCCTCTGTGTTCAAATGAAGTCTCTCCAATCTTATTGTCTGTTTTTTAGGTTTTGTCATCAACCAGCAAAGCTGAGCCTCAGATTAAAGAAATTAAATTCAGACTGAGCACTCCTCCTTCGAGGCGGGCCATCTTCGGTGACCTTGAAAACCTCCTTGCTTCGTCCCCAGACCTCCTCCTCTCTGTCCCAGAGACGCCCCGCAGTCAGATCAGACCTTCCTGCTCTTCTCCCTCCAGACAGGCCGGTCAGCCGCACTCCGACCCAAAACTTTGCCAGCAGTCGCCCGTCTGTCGCAGCCCCAGCACCAAAACTATCAGAGTGGGGAAAATAACGACAGAGGAGGGAGAAGTAAATAAGAGTGTGAATAGATTATCTGGCCCATCGAAGCGACTCTTCAGCCCCAATGAAGAGTCGCACAACGCAAAGAAAGCAAGAACTTCACCACAGAAAGCTTTGATTGGCTCCACAGAGACGCCTCTTCTCACTGCCGGCCAAACAGACCTCTCTCTGGGAGGAAACAGGAAACGCCAGCAGCAGCAACAAGAAAAGTCAGATTCGTGTTTTACTGTGATAACAGAAGTGCAAGGTTCCCTGGAGAAGGACACCTGCACTTCTAAACAAAGTGCTCAAGAGTTGGAGGCGGTCCCAAAAGAGAGGACGGCTACACTTGAAACACACGGAGAGGGGCACAAAAAGACGCATTCGGATCAGGAGCAAAGTGGAGTTGGTAAGTAAATATCAACGTTTCCATGGCAAACAAGCAGGTCAGTAAATTTAAGGGCTAACTAAAGGGGACCTTTTATGCAAAATTCACATTTTGCACATTTTTATGTCTCCATTTGGGACACAACTGCTTCTAAAATCATTCCACGTGGTTAAAGAAACCACCCAGCTGGTTTTTGGTAATAAGTTAATACTTTTTGGTGTCTGGAAAATGAGCCGGTTCAGAAATCTCCCAAATATTAAGTCATAATCAGCTGGCACTGGTGCCGTTACCTAGCAACCCCAGTGAAGCCCAGCCGGTCACCTAGCAACCCAACCTTAGCTCCTGCATGGTTGGCCAGCTGGTTTCACCGCTGTACAATGGCTGCTGGAAGAGACATGTGTTTTGTTGTTGATTTACCATCCAGAAACCGCTTGCTGCATTCTTGTCTTTTGTGCAGGAGGCTCCACTTCTGCTTTTCGAAGCTGTATGGTCGTATAAATTTTAATGTGTGAGTGTAAACGTTGAGTTGGGGGCGTGGCCAACAGCTGTTTATTTGGATCTAAAGTGACAAAAGACCCTAAAACGTCTCATTCTGAAAGGAGCAGACTAAAACCTCATTATCTAAAAGAATGATTTCTTCCACAAAAACATAATTAACGTGTCCTAACTTGTTCAAGGAAACATAATAAGTCACCTTTAAAAGAACCAGAGACTGATTATGAGGAAGAACTAGAAAGTGTTAAAGATGTAACTCTAAATTAAAATCACAGCAGAGTTGACCTGAAGAAAATATTCTAATATGTAAATGTTAAACATAATTGTCTTTAACTCTTGGCTGTTACAGGAATGTTTTCTAACGTTACTTTTTCTCTAATTGTCATCAAGCAACTGAATCTGGACCAGCGTCTACTGGTCCCAGTGAGGACGGCTTTGAGGAGAGCTGGTTTACTGACCAAATGGATGATGAAGCCACAGAGGATAAGTCCAAAAAGCATCTGTAAGAGTCATTTCTTTTGACTAAAAGTCATCTTAATAAAAGCATGCATATATTATTTCACTGTTTTTAAACAGAGAGTAATGTTTTCTGGTTTTACAGTAAGGTACCGGATCATGTGATCCTTTCTGAGGGACCAAATAACCGATATCTGGTTTTGGACGTTGAGGAGAAACCGGGACACAAATCACTGACCATCTCATGCTGCAGGTCTCTGCTTCCAACCGAGACCTGCCTGCTCAAAGACGGATGGTAAAACTCTCTGTTCGCCCATATTCACTATATTTATCCTGTTACTTTCCCTGTAGTTATTTTACATTTTCTATGGAACCAGTAATGTTTTTTTGTTGTTGTTTTTTTCATAAACAGCATGAATGATGCTCAAGCTTGATGCTTCATTTTTGGATTTCTTGTTTGGGTGGAACTGAAGCAGGGTTTGACAATAAATCAGTAACGATATATATATATCACAATAGACACATGATCAATATCAATCTGATAGAGTATTCACTGAACCCTGATCCAGAACCGCACAGCATTCTGGGAGATGTAGGCAGAAGAAAGACTAGCTATTCAACCAGCAAAGCTCGGTTGGTGGAATCAACTCACTCACTGCTCTCTTTGGTTACCTAGCAACTCATTAATTCTCTGGTTACCTAGCAACAGCCTGCTGAGTAACTGCAGTTTAAAGTTTCACCACTGTGCCTCATAACTGCTTAAAAATAATAATAAAAAAAACAGTGAAGAGTGAAAATTGTGGATAAAACAGAAAAGCTCATGCCGCCAGTTTGATGGTATTTCAGATATTTAAAACAGAAAAACTAATCAATAATGATCAATATTGACCCATGGTTGTAGTCAATAATGAAGGCCATCGTAGTGAGCTTTTTCTTTCCAAATAAGAAACTTCACCTGATTTTTAGCCTTTTTGCAGTTCAGAGAAGTGTGATGTCACAACTTTACTTGTGCCCTCACCAAGCTTAATATTGTTAATTTATCGTAGTTTTTTTTATTATTAATGCCTTTTTTAAGACTTTTGTTGGTGTTTAGGTATTAATCTTTCAGTCTTCCAAAAATGCATAACTATCAAGTAATATTTTTAAAGTTTCTGTCAACTTTAAACATTTTTTAACTCAAAAACATGGCGGCCAGCTGGATGAACGACGCCTTAGCGTCCTGAGCATCAGGCTTTGCAGGTTTTCTGGAGGAAACCTTGATTTATAAACTAGTTCTGGTTTCTCCTGATTCTTGTTCTGTCGGTTCTCCATGTTTGATTCTTGTTCTGGGTTCTTGGTACTTTCTAAGTTTGTTCTTTATTTGTTAACTAACAGGAGTTTCTCTGAGTCTTCTGCCGATATTAAAAGTATAAAGCTAAGTGTTGGTCTAAAGTAATAAGTACTCCACAGTTTACAAAAGGAGTTAAATATACTTATGTTGTTTATAAATTAGGAACAAGGCGAGAGCTGGTTCTGAGCTTGTGGCTTGGTTATTGTTGTCATAACAACTGCCTACTAAGATGGCTGTCAGTTACAACCTTCCCAAAGTGTGACATCATGAGAACTAAATATGTCATGATTAATTTTGCCTCTTGGTTCCTGTGTTTTGTCATATTTTTATTTATTTGTGCATCAGCCTCAAAGTGTCGTCTCTCTTCAGGGAGTTGAGCCCCGTCTGCCGCGGTGATGTGGTTCATCTGGAGGGCCGCTCTGAAGGCGGGGCCTGGTTGGTCGACAGGGAGCAGGGTTTCCTGGTTCTCCTGCCCGACAGCCTCATCTCAGGGACCAGCATCTCCAACTCCATCCGCTGCATGAGGCGAGCAGTGCTGGGAGAAATGTTCAAGGTGAAAGTTATGCTCTTACTTTAACTTGTAGGTCATACTTTTAATCAGTGTTTGATGGAAACATGATGGTTTTCTCTTGATTTTGATGCAGAGTTTTGATGGAGGCTCTAAGCAGATGCTTAATGGCACCATGGTGCATGAAGTCTTCCAGAGAGCAGCTTCAGCCAGAGATTTCTCTCTGCAGAAACTTTCCCAGCTGGCCGACGAAGCGCTGCGAAATCACCGTTACCTTGGAGACATGTAGGATGTCTGATCACACTGTAACATCCTGCAGACTATTTACCTTTAAGCAAATTTAAAACTACAATCAGAATGAGTCAAGAACTCTCTCACATATTTGAATATAACAAATTTTACTGGGAATAATATTGAACTCAACTTTAGTTTTTTAATTTCCGCTGCAGGTTTAATGCACAGGGCTACATTTTTAAATTGATTGGATTGATTTTTACTACATTTACTTATAAACACATTAGAACGTTATCTTTATCAGTTATTAATGTTTAATTTGAGCTTTTAGCTATTATTTAACTGGTCCATGTAAGAAAAGACAGTGGTTATAATAAATGACGTCTGGGGCTGAAGTGATTAATCGGATTAATCATGACAAATCGATTAATCGTTAACTGAAATACAGACTATTAAAAAAAGGTCATTTGTGAAAGAAAGAGCAGCAATTAAGCCAAAACTGTACAAAAATTATATGTTCAGGTTTCAGATTGACTTTATTTTTGTAAGCTAACATTACAAAACAGAAAACAAAACGAGATTCTACTTTACAAACCAATAATTTGCCAATAAAAGCTGAATATATGTTTCGTATTTGTGAATATATTCTAACCAAAACTCCTCCAGAGCCAAAGTTTTAGCTTCAACTGGTTCAAATTACTGTAAAAAATGTATTGAGAAACTTTTATTGTCCAATTATTAATCACTGCTACTACATTATATTGATAATTCAATATAATGTAGGATTGAGTATAAAGGATTGAGCTTCTCACACGTTGATGTTGGAGATTTTTACCTGCAGATGCATCCTCTGCTACAAATGATCGAATGTTCTCTCAAAGAAAGCTGTTAATGGAGTTTAGGCCAAAAAAAAAAGTTTATTTTTTTATTTAAAAAAGGATTTTATTGTTTATTTGCATCTTTTAACATATTTCTAATGTATAAAAATGACTTAAATGAGAAATAAAAAAATCTGACAATTTTAAAAAATCTGATTAATGGCCAGAATAATCTATATATTAATCAGATTTTTAAAAATAATCACTAGTTGCCTCCCTAATGATGCCACTCTTCTTCTTCATGTGTTCTCTTTGTGTTCACAGGTATGCTTTAGGAGTAAGTCAGGAGGAGATGCAGCAGGAGCTCCATGATTACATCCCATCACTGGAGCATTGGGCAAATGAATACCTCTGTTCTTCTACACCAAAACCAATCGGCTCTAAAATGTAAGAACCTCGATTAAAACACTCCAGTTATCAGAATGTGCTAATAATTAGCTGATTGTTTGTCCATCTGCTTGATCGCAGCAGGTGCCAGGCCCCGCCTGCTGTTTTCACGCTAACAGAGCTGGCAGACATAGAGGAGAACATCTGGTCCCCCAGGTTCGGCCTCAAGGGGAAAATAGACGTGACGGCGAAGGTCCGACTCCAAAGGTCGCGAAACGGCAGCAACAGAGTTTGTGAGGAAAAGACCGTCCCGCTGGAGCTGAAGACTGGCAGGGAGTCGAACTCCATCGAGCATCGCAGTCAGGTGGGAGCAGCTTCCCGGGCTTTTCCAGATTGTTTGGAAGAATAATCAGCCATGTAAATGTGGTTCTGTTTGTGTGCAGGTGATCTTGTATACCCTGATGAGCATGGAGAGATACAGCCCTGAAATCGGCCTTCTGCTTTACCTGAAGACGGGAAACATGCACCCAGTAGCAGCCGGCCACATGGACCACCGAGGTACGGCGAGCCCAAAAGAACCTTTCAGATGTTTTCACACAGCAGCTCTGGAGTTTATCTGGAAAACCAGAACCAAAACAGTAACGGATCGGGCTTTTTGTGACGGAACAAATCTGTGCCACAAGTCGCTCTTCTCTTTGTTTGTCTCTGGTTTTGGGAAAGGTTTGTTTTCTGACTGGAGCTGATTTTATTTCAAACTAACTTACAGCCAGAACTGGGCAATAAAAGTTGTTTTTATCAATAAATCAAATATTTGGTCTTTGAAGAATCAGTTTTTGGAAAATCTGGATGTTTTTTCACCAATGCAGGGATGACAGATTGTTCAGGGCGGCCATCTTGTTTTACAACTTCTACTTATTTGGACTTTGAATTCAGGTTAACTCTATAACACAGTATTACTGCCAGCCTACGTATTTATTTATTTTTTAAAACAATGAAATCATAATGTTACAAGAATACAGTCGTAGTAATGCGAGAATCAAGTCTGATGACCATAAAGTCGAAATAATGAGAATAACGTTTTAATATTACCAGAGTAAAGTCGTAATCTTAAGAGAAGGAAATAGTAATTTCATCAGAACTGTAACATGAAATATAAAAAAAATTAATTATCCAAAATCTTTCTCAATAACATTACTTTTTTCTGTTAATTTTAAGATGAAGCTCTGGTAAGTTTGCATCTTTATTCTCCTAATATTAATAATGTATTTTCTTAGTCAAACAAAACCTGTAAAGCCTGGCCCTAATAATCTGACATGCAACTCACAGAAGGGAAGTTTGGGATGAAAGCAAATGTTTGAAAATATTTCCTAGAGGGAAAAAAACTGACTAAAATTAGGACTCTGGTCTGGTATGAAAATAAAATCTGATTTTGAACATTCTCACATTTTGTCCTGTTACAACCTCAAACTTTAAAGTATTTTTATTGAGATTTTAGATTAAAAACAAAGCAGTTCAGGGTTGTAAAATGTAAAACATGGTGGTGTCACAATCATGCTGTGGGGAGGTTGTAAAGCTAAATATGGGGCCATGTTAAACCTGTTAAAACAATGCGATACAGTGATGCATTATGGGTTTTTTGCAGAGCTGCTGAAGCTGAGGAACTCACTGGTTCATCACATTAACCACTTTGTAAAGAAAGGATCTGATCGGAGTCGCCTGTCCAGACTTCCTGACATCCTGACCAGCAGGCAGACCTGCCAGTACTGCCCTCAGAAACTAAACTGTGCTTTATACGAGCGGTAAACCCTCTTTAAACCTCATGCAGACTTAAAAACCAACCACAGGAAGGGCCAATGCCTGTCTTCTGTCTCATCGTCTTCAATCCAGGGTGGTGGACTCCACCTCTGCGGATGTGGATGAGGACGGCATGCGAGCCTTTCTGCAGCAGGAGACGAGCCACCTGACCCGTCCACATCTGGACTACTTCGCTCATTGGCTGTTGCTCTGCAGCTTGGAGGCGTCCACCATGGAGGCCAAGAGCGGCCGAAAGCGTGTCTGGCTGCAGTCGGTCCTGGAGAGGTAGCAGTCTGTGGCTTTCACCCTTTTTCTAAGTTGTCATTTTCTTTTTTGTTTAAAAATGAGCAAAAACTTCTAACATTTGGATCTGTAGAGCTTCTAGAATCAGCCCAAACGCTTAAAAAAACCAAACAACGGTGCAGTTCCCATTGAATTTTACTTTCAAGTCAGGAGGTTTTTGAAACGGTTCATTTTCCCGACACCATAAAACATGAACTTATTGGTTAAAAAAATGTCTGGCTGGAAATAAGTTGATGTCTTTTGATGTCTGGAAAATGAGCCTTTTCAAAAGGTTCATTTATAAGTCGCATTTGATGGGAACTGCACCGTTACCTAGCAACCCAATCCAGAATGTTTGGTCGGCTGGTTTTACCGCTGTCTTCACTGTACAATGGCTGCTGGAAAAGACAAGAGTTTTGTTGTTGACGTACCATCCATAAACCACTTGCTGCTTTCTTATTGATTGTGCAGGAGGCTCCACTTAACATTAACTATAAAGCAACAAATTGGATCAGAGCTGAAAGAAATTTTAACCTAATTTCTTGTAGGATTTCATCTGTTTTAATATTTTCTCATCAGTACACTTCAGATGCTTTTCTTAATCTCATCAGATCTTCTTATATGCTGAATTTTCAGCTCTTTAGTTTCAACTTAATGCGTTTTCAGTGAGAAGAGCGGCAGCTGTGTGGGGAACCTGCAGCTCAGCGAGTCGGTGACCGCTCAGTCTGAAGGCGTCTTCGTCCACCGTTTCCTGCGCAGCGCGGCCGACTCGCAGCAGGCCGCCAACCACTGCGGCCTGACCAGCGGAGATCGCATCGTTGTCAGCGACCAAAAGGGTCGTCTCATCGGCTTGGCAACAGGATACCTGAAAGGAGTCAACGCGACATCGGTCAGCTGCACTCTGGACAGGTGGGCTCTACCTTCACAATTCATCCTGTTGGACTCAGCAGAAGGTTTTCACCTGATTTCTTCTGTTTAACAGGGACCTGTCAAAGTTCAGCGGTGTTTTGTTTCGACTGGACAGCGATGAAGGAGTGGTGGGCCTCAGCACTCACCTCAGCAATCTGTCCAGGCTAATGGAAAACTCTGGCGACAGGTGGGATCAGGGAAACATGAGTAGAGCAGCTTCAAATATCATCTTAAAGTTTGACTTTAATCCGTCTCTGTGCAGCGAGCGTCTCCGGGAGCTGGTTGTCGACCTTCGACCTCCAGAGTTTATCACCAACCTCACCTCCGTTCTACCCAGAGAGGCCAAGGACACAGTGGCCAACATCCTCAAAGGTGATCAAGATCTGAAACCAGCCTGTTTAAGTTGTTCCTAATGTTATGTAATGTTAGCCTCTTAGATCAGTGGTGTGTTTATAGAATAGAATATACTTTATTGGTCATAACTCACCTCTTCTGTTCTTGCTTTAAAATTTAAATTGGTATTAATTAACAGAAAATAGAATTATACACAAATAAATATAATTTAAATAATATTACCACTGTATTCAAAACAAAGTGGTACCAAATTATCAATATGACAAGATATAAGTGTTTGATATGAGTCGATATTGATGATTATTTATTTGTTTTATTGTTTTAAACGTCTGAAATGCTTCCAAACTGGCAGCATGACCGTTCCTGTTTTATCCAGTTGTAACTCCATGTCATTGTTTTTTATATTTAAGCAGTTATGAAGCACAGGAGCCAAACCTTAAATTGCTGCTGTGGCAGTTACTCTACATGTTGTTGCTAGGTAACCAAAGAATGACTGAGTTGCTAGGTAACCAGAGAATGAGTTGGGCGATTCCACCAAACTTGTTTAGCTGGCCATGAGAGGTTGAGCAACTGAACTCTTTCCTCTGCCTACATCCCCCAGAATGCTTTGCGTTCGTGGATCTGAGTTCAGTGAAAGTATTAAATATTCTATCAGACATGTTATTCATTGAAACTATCGTTACTTGCATCGTTATTGATTTGTTGACTAGTCTTTAGGAGAGTCTTATTTCACACAGAACCCAAAGGCGTTCGCTCTTGAACTGCTTCACATTTTGTCACGTTACACCGACTACAATGGGTTTTGGGTTTTGTTGGGATTTTATGTGATCAACGAAGCACTTTGATGTGAGGTGATGTGGTTTTCAAAAATCTCTGCTAATAAAAATCCAGTGTGAGACCCACTTGTATTGAACAGGACGCATTAGACATTTAGATATTACATACATCTCTGATTTAACATCAGCTCCCACATCATCTTTCACTTGTTTTGATCTATTAATGCAGTTTTTCTCAAACCGTGGTTCCAGACCACTGGTGGGCGCCCCTAGTGGTACTTTACTGCATGTATACAGCCTTATATTTGCTGTGATGCAAGGTCAAAGTGCGACCCTACAGCTTACCTAAGGATTGTGTTTAAAAATAATAGTGGATAAATGGCTTATGACAGGGTCACTAAAAAGAAAAACTAAAGATAAAGGGGGAAAGTTTCTAAGGGTGAGTTGCAGAAGTTTTGTCTTGAACTTTATAGCTAAACATGGTGGTGAAGTGTTGAGCAGCGCTGCGCCCCACGGTGACTAACTGCATCTTAACACCTAAAATAAAATAATTTATGTTGGACTATCTACTGACTGAAAGAAAATGTTTCTTTTTGCCAAAGCAACTCAAGTCTTTTTATTTTATTACGCTTCTAAATTACAACTAGCCCTAAAATGTTACTAATGCACACAACATCTGTAAATAAGTCAAAACGCCCCGTGTTCATGGGTTTATTTTGACCAATCACATTTACAAAACTAGCACATTAGGAGGAACAAAGACAATGAGCTAAGAGACTAATATTTTAATTTCAGGTTGTATAAGATGTGTTACCGCGGGAGCAATTTCAATTAGTTTGTCAGTGAGAGAAACAATGTTTTAATGTTTATCTGTCTGTGTAGGTCTAAACAAACCCCAGAAACAGGCCATGAAGAAGGTTTTGCTGTCCAAAGACTTTACCCTCATAGTTGGGATGCCTGGAACCGGCAAGACGACAACCATCTGCACACTGGTAGACCTCAAACAAATCCAAACCGTCACTGTTTCCCTTTTCCTTCCCCTCTGACTCGCTCCGTCATCATCACTTCTCTGCCATCAGGTGCGTATCCTGCACGCCTGTGGGTTCAGTGTGTTGCTGACCAGCTACACCCACTCTGCTGTGGACAACATCCTGCTGAAGCTCAAGCGCTTCCGGGTCGGCTTTCTGCGTCTGGGTCAGGGGCAGAAGGTCCATCCGGAGATCCTGCCGTACACAGAGGAGAGCGTGAGGAGGAAGGACGTTCACACGCTCACTGAGCTGCAGCAGCTTTACAGCAAAGAAGTGAAGAGGAGTTTTTTTGTATTTGTTGCCAGAAATTAATTAATCACCTGAGAAATTAAAATGAACTCAATAATTTCCATTTGCATGATTTATCTTTCTTCTTTTTCTACCAAAAACTGGATGACAAAAGTCTTCAGTCTGGTGCTTTAGACCTTTTTTGAAGGACAGTTTTTACAAAAACCTCATGATTAATTTTATTAGTTGTTTTTGTTTGTTTATTTTGGATATTTAAAATGTCTTGCAGTTCCAGTGTTAAATGTTCATGAGAATATAAGTTTATTCATCTTTGACAATGTGTTATTATGCCATTAAATTATCTGAAAATGATCTCAAAGCAACATTCTTATTCTTTACTTGTGACAATTTATTATTCAGTAAAATTTGTTATTTGTTTTTATTTTTTCTGAATTAATAATCTCGTCACGTTTCGTTCCAGCTGGTTGTAGCGACCACATGCATGGGCATCAAGCATCCGATCTTCACACGCCGGCGGTTTGACTTCTGCATCGTAGACGAGGCGTCGCAGATCAGCCAGCCGATCTGTCTGGGTCCGCTTTTCTACGCCAAGCGGTTCGTCCTGGTTGGAGATCATCAGCAGCTGCCGCCGATTGTTCAGAACCAGGAAGCAAGGTGGAGAATATTTCATTACTAATGCAGCGTACCTTGACAGCAAGGAAAAAAGAAAAATGTGATGCTGTCAAATGTGCTATTATTTTTATTATTATTTTCCTCTTAAGGTCTCTTGGGATGGATGAAAGTCTGTTTAAGCGACTTGAGCTCCACAGTGAAGCAGTGGTGCAGCTGAACCTACAGTACCGGATGAACAGGTGAACACAGCTGAGAGAAAACTGGATGCTTCTGCAGTAAAGATTATGTGGGCTGTTGTAAAATCAAAGGAAATAAATACAGGATTTTAATATTTCTTTACAAAGAAAAACTGGGAAAAACTTGCACCGCTTTGCTCCTGTACACTCTGAAAACATTTAGTTCAAAATTCATATTCAAAAATTCTTTGTTGAGCCCAAACAGAAATTAAATGTTGTAAATGGTGATCGCTGTTTGCAGGGCAGATTTCCTGTAGCAGTCTGTATTACAGAGAATTTTAAGAAGACACTCAATCTGTTATAAGCTAAATTCAAAGAGACGGGTAATGTTTCTGAAAAAGAATTGGAGCATTTTCAAATATTCAATCTGATCTTTTCAGAACTCAGAAAGCTTCCTCGCTTTGTCACCTCTGGAAAAAAAATAAAAAATCAACTGTACTATGAATATGGAAATATTTTGCCCAGAGTAAGTTTTTATATGGCCAACTAGAGTTTGGGATGTATAAAAAGAGCTGTTGAGACAACATTTATGTGCTTAAATATTACTTTATCAATCAAATCAAAACAGTATTTTTCTGTATGCAGAGACAGCTATTTATTAATATTTTATCAGGTAGTTTTATGAACACTTTCTGTCACAACCAACCCTTTAAAAACATGTGATCTTCAAAATGCAAGTGAGTTTAGATAGTGTCCTTAAAAATTAAAAAATTATTAAGACTTAATAAACATGAAGGAATTTAGATTTAAATGTCCAGCAGTCGTCTCTAGCTTGCTTTAAGATTTTTTATTATTTTTTTAAAAACAAAAGTTTTTATTCTTGTATGTAGCCTCTATAAAACTGTGTTTTCTGTTTTTAAATCTAGTCAGATCATGTCTCTGAGTAACTGTCTGATGTACGACGGCCGGCTGGAGTGTGGATCTGAACGGACGGCCTCGGCTCTGCTCACACTGCCCTCGCTGCCGTCCGTCCAATCGGAGCTCACGTCCCGCTCTGAGACTCGTCCAGAACTGGACCTGTCCTGGCTGCAGGCCGCGCTGCTGCCCTCCAACCCCGTCTGCTTCCTCGACTGCTCAGCGGTTTGTAAAATACTGCAGCTGTTTCTATATGTCCAAGCATAAAGCCACTGAGGCTGTTAGTATTTATTAAAAATATGTTTATGATTCATTAAACAAGATATTTTGACTTGCAGGACACATTTATTGTGGATTATGTGTAAAAGTTTCGGTTCCTGCAGGTTCCTGCTTTGGAGTCGGTGGAACAGGGAGGAGTGAGCAATCGCACCGAAGCTGCTCTCATTTACATGATGCTTTCTCTCCTCATAAAGGTTCATTTACTTCTAAATTAATAACTTATAAGGGCAAAAATAAATTTAATACACTCTTAATGCAATAAGTAATGATAATCCCATGATAAATCAATATGAGCCTGATAAGGGTTAAATTCTGATTATTATTTTGAAGGGAAATTTTTTTTTACTGTCCTCATAATACATTTTACTTATGATTTTGGTTGTGTATTGATTTTTTTTTTTCTATTTTATTTATTGTTTTTTTATTTTGGATATTTAAATATTTCCCAGTATTCTTTATTAAATTAAATATTATTGGTCTTTCAGAGTGAATTTGGATTATTATGCCATTATAAAAACAACAATATTATTGTTTATCGCAGTAATTATTTATCATCCAGGAAAATTTATTATGACAGGTTTAATAAATAATTGTACCAATGTTTGTATTTCTGCTCTAAAACCTTGTCTGTTTTCTCTGCTCACCAGGCTGGGTGTAAACCCGGAGATATTGGAGTTATCGCCCCCTACAGGCAGCAGCTGAAGTGCGTCTCTGCTCTGCTGCAGTCCTCTGCTTTCTCTGGGGTGGAGGTCAACACAGTGGACCGGTACCAGGGACGGGACAAGAGTCTGATTGTTCTATCGTTTGTCAGAAGCACCGCAGAGGAAGGAAACGTAGGCGTTTTCTCCTCCCATTTCTGTGTTTCTCTCCGTATAGCGATCCTGTCCTCATGTTGCCCCGTTTATTTGCCCAGTTAGGGGAGCTGCTGAAGGACTGGAGGCGTCTGAATGTGGCTGTAACCAGAGCGAAACACAAGCTGCTGATGGTGGGCTCTGCTGCAACGCTGCGGCGCTACGCACCAGTGGAGAAGCTGCTCCAACATCTACTGCAGCAGAACATGATATCCTGAACAAATAAGTTATTTGAACTTGGATTTTATTTTTTAAAAATTTATTGAATTACAGAAAACTAAAATGAATGAAAAATGTCTCTCCAGGGGAAATTGTTTTCTTTTACGTCCCCTCGCAATACTGTACTGATCAGTTCATGCAGCATAATTAAATACTGTATGCCTTTCTTACTGTGGCCGCGGTACTTTCTACTTTAATATAAGGATATGTGAGGTTTTTCCATGAATGTTAATATCTCGTTGTTAAATATCTGAAGTTTTATATCTTTTTCTTTAGGATAGAAAGGCACCAAAAACCTATGATATAAACAGAAACTTTCCGTAACTAGGAAAGAAATAAAAACACATCCTAATTTGGACTATTTCTGAGTTATTATCGCGGGTAATAAGTCATCTGACAGTTTTGATTGTGAATTTGTTGTGCTGGTTGTCTGAATGCTTTAAATTAGTGTGTGCTTCACATTCTCATTGCAGATTGTTCTTTCTTCTTAATCCACGTCTTCAGTTTTTCTCTTTAACCCTTCCTTCACATTATCCAGCTCCCTTCAGCTGCTCACAAGGCATTACCCAGCATGCACCTCTGAACCAGTGGACTCTCAGGGAAGTAGCTGACGACTGCAGAAAACAAAAAGATTTACCTGGATGTTCATCAGGATACATAGAAACGCTAACAGAAAATAGGAACAAAGCAGACTTTTTTTTTTTAACCTCAAGCTAAAATATATCATTAAACCTCAGCTGTGTTGCATAAAAACAATAGTGCAGTAATCTTTCTTTTTACTTTCTCTTTCTATAAATGTAAAACTTTAGTTTTTATAGTCATTTTGTTCATTTAAATCCATTTAAGATCCAATTGAAGCATTTTGCTTTTAATGTGGAACATATACTAGAAGAACTGAGTTTTACTGCTTCTACTGGAGATAAATGTGAATAATTACACTGTGATACTTGATTTTTAAACCGTTAATTTAATTAAATACCTCTTATTAATGATCCTCTAGGTGTAACTATTGGTTCTGCAACATCCATTTCATTCACAAGGTCAATATTTAAAGGTGTCGTTTTATTTTTCCAAGTTCTGGTGAATAAGTTCTAGTTTGTGACAAAACATTGTGCAGCTCAGACCTGTGATAGTAAAATATGTTTTCTTTTGTTGTAACAGAATACTTGAAGACTTTTCCATCAATGTGGCTCCATGCAGTTAAACCAAACTGGTCCACTTTAACAAATGCTGATAACAATGTAGTTACTAATTTTTATTTTAGAGCAGCGACAGCTGAATTTTGCATTGGTACACTTTATCTGCAGATAAATCCTCCAGAGTCACCATTATTGTATTTTTAATGTTAAATTAAAGCTGTGATGTTTTGTATAGTTTAACTCTTCATTCCACCTTCTGTTCATCAGATTCGTGAATCTGGATAAATGGAACCAAACTGAACTCAGATATTCTTGGTTTTTGTGTGTTTTACATTTTTTAAAGTTTGGTCTTGCAGCTTTTTGCCTTTTTGTGGAATGTGAATAAATAATGCTTTTTTTAAAATATGCTGTTTCGTTCCTGTTGTTTGTTAAATATTCCTCAACATGTCAGACGTCAAAATGCTCTCGCTAGATTTTCATGCTTTCCTACAATAATCTCTTTCCTGATCCTGAGTATTATAACCATGACGTGTTAAATTCTCCACAGGAAGTTAGAAATTAACTTTATTTACTCAGTTCAAGTTTTTTCTGGCCAAGTCATTTTATATTTAATAGGAAACTCCAGTTCTGCACTCCTGCAAAGTCCTATTAAAGTTTAAAGGCAGGAAGAAAAATATTTATTTTGCACAATCTCTTGGATGTTTTTGGCCAGTCAGTTTACTGAACAAACTTTTTTCACACATGATCCATAAAACATTTCTCAGTTCTTGTGGAATAATTGAAAATATTTCTTATGTTCAATCTCTTAAACGACTGTAATCAATTGTCCAGTTTCTAAAAACTTGAGATTACAGTAAATTTGACAACCTGATGCAGCTGAGCTCACTTTGAAAACTCTTATGGAAACTACTTACTGCTCTGATTTTATATACTTAATGATCAATATATCTGATTGGTCTGGACCTATTACATATTTCTCAAATTAAATTAAATCAGATGGTTTTGTGAATCAGAATCGGCTTTATTTATTCTAAGTATTAATCCAGAATTATAGATTTGAAACTCCTGAGATTAAAAGCTTTGAATCAAAGGAAAAACTGACCAAGATTTTGAACATCCATTATGCAAATAGGTTTTATTTTCCTTTTTACTTTATAAAACCACACGGAAAAAGACAACAGTTCTTTAAATGTTTAATGAAAGTGTCGAATAGGAAAGTAAACAGTTCATCCTCTACATTACTATGAGACTGATTTACGTAAATTAACATCTACATTAAAATGAGGTGAAAAAAGAAATAACAAAACCGATCAGTGTCCTAATTCATCTGTTTCTATTTAAAATCATAACTTATTTCTCTACAGCCTGATGAATCCCTGCAGCACAGTGGCGACGTCTCCAGCTATGCTGATCCTCCCATTGTCTCTCACTTCCAGTTCCAGTTCTCCTCCACGACTCGAGCACTGGTATGCTGCAAAAACACAAAGTCAGGACGGTTACTGACCGCAAGACGACATCTGACAGAAAATGAAATAAAAAACAGGTTAAGTAAAGAATTCAAGAAAGAAGTTCAACCTGTGTAGATCCTATTCAGGGTTTTATTGGATTATCAAGTCTTACAAAGAACAACAAGAGATTATTGACAATATTTAACAAAAGTCCTCAAGAATCTATGGCAAGAACAACCAAAAACAGTAGTGTAGTAAAAGTAGAACATATTTTTACTCAACTAAAAATAAAAAGCACTCGGTAACTGATTCAAAGTATTTAATGTTTAAAAAAATTAAATGATCAGATGGACCAAAATATAAAGTTAAGTGGAAGTTTCTGTATTTTCAGGTCAAAAATAACAATAATTTGTATAATCAGGTAGAAGAAATTTTTCTAAATCAGTTTATTTTAATAAAAAAAAACTTATAAAACTTTAAACTGCAGGTTTTTGTCTGTCGGGTCAATTTTTAGCTAAACAGGTTTGTTTAGTGGTAGAAAATACAGACATTTTACTCAAGTAAAAGCAAAAATACTTCCTAATAAAATTACTCAAGTAAAAGTAAAAAGTACAGAGTAGTGAAAATACTCCTGAGTCATTTTTTCAAACAAAGTTACTCAAGTAAATATAACTAAGTAAATGTAGCTTGTTACTACAAGTAAAAGTAAACAGTAGCCATTCAAGAAATTACTCAAGTAAGAGTAAAAAGTATTTAGTAAGTCTACTCAAGTACCGAGTAACTGATCAAAGTATTTAATATTTAAAAATTACAAAATCAATCGGACCAAAATATGAAGTTACGTGGAAATTTAAGTATTTTAAGGACAAAAATTACAATAATTTATATAAGTAACAAAAAATAACAAAATTGGGCAAAATAAAAATATTCCAAATCAGTTTCTTTCAATAAAAAAACTTATAAAACTTTGACAAAAACTGCAGGTGTGTCTGGTGAATTTTAGGTTAAAACATGTTTGTTCTTCATTCAGTGGATAGAAAATCCAGAGATTTTACTCAAGAGTGAAGATACTTCATAATAAAATTGCTCAAGTAAAAGTAAAAAGTACAAGATAGTAAAAATACTCCTCAAGTACATTTTTTCAAAATAAAAGTTACTCAAGTAAATGTAATTGAGTAAATGTAACTAGTTACTACCCAACTCTGTTTGTCTCTGATGCTAAAACCTGGAAGCTGCTCCGACTCTTTACTTTTACTCACCAAGCATTTTCTTTTTCCCAAGAACGTCTGACCAGTAGCTTCCCAGAACGGTGTGGGCAGAGCCTGAAAGAGCAGCAGATACAAACGCATTTCACATTTATTTCACAGTTATTGCAGTCGTGTAAAATATGGAATCATCTTTTTTTATCGTTGGTAAATAAAGATGATCACGATCCCCCAAAATTAAGAAAATCTGTGCCCAGAAATCGACTAGCCGATAAATGTATCCTATATTATATATGCACAGGATATACTGTAATGTAAACAGCCTGTCAGAGATGCAATAAGCAGATGTGTGAATGATCTAATGATTGGACTGTTAATCGCAGCCAGTCCACATTGTTAGCAGAACTAGAGGGCCCCAAAACCAGATTTCACTGAGGGCCCCATGGAGGCTTGGACCGGCCCTGCGCTCATCTTACCGGTGACGGGATCTTCTGGGACGCCGGCCCACGGAGCGAAGTACCGGGAGTAGAAGTCGAATCCTGGTTTACAGTCTGGAGAACCTGAGAGGAACATATAGATGACAGAGCAATAATAAAACTATGGCAGAGTAATGGAGTAATGTAGACAGAAAACTAAAAGGAGGAGTAAACTCAGAAAAATCAAGGAAATTTCAGATCCCAAAACCAAAACATTTCTAGAAAAAACTGTATTTTGAGATTAAGATCAGAAATTTTCTAGAAAAATATGGAAATTACAGAGTTTGAAAAGTATAAAAATCTGAAATTCATCTACAAAAAATTTAAACAATTTCTAAATTTCCAAAAGTAAATATTTTTACCTTTGGTACTCAGAAATTTCCATGTTTCTTCTAGAAAATTTCTGATATTAATTTCAGAATTTCATTTTTTTTCTAGTAATTTTTTTTATTTTTCAAACTAAGAATTTTTCAATTTTGTTTCCTAGAAAATTTCTGAGCTTAATCTCACAATTTTAGATTTTTTTCTAGCTAATTTTCTACTTTTGAAACTCAGAAATCTCCATGTTTTTCCTACAAAAGTTAAGAGATTGATCTCATAATTTCTTTTTTTTTCTAGCGTTTTTATTTTTATTTTTCAAACTCAGAAATGTTCAAGTTTTTCTTGTAGAAAATGTTTGAGATTAATCTCAGAATTTGAGTTTGTTGTGTACATTTAATCTTTCTTTTTTCCCTCAGTCATAATACAGGTCATCTGCATGAAGCCTCAGGTTTGTGCTGCTCTGCTCACCTTTCATTGTGACGATAACTCCTATCACTCTGCCACTGGAGTCGCTGCTCTGAAGAGCAACAGGGTCAACTTTCAGACTGGTTAGCGCTGACCTGGAGACAAAACACACACAGCAAACACTCGGCTCAGTGGTTTCTGAAAGAAGGTTAGAGATGTGAGCATTTTGGCAATCTGGCTGGCTTCTGGGTGTTTGTGGACAAAATGACCTTTCACATCTGTCCGACAATCGGATCATCAGCTTCTTTGTGTCGCGGCTCAAAAGAACCTCCTGAACCGGGTGGTTTCCTACTGCGGCCTGTAATAGAAAGATAAATACAGCAACACTGTTTAACACACATGTAATCTGCCTGAGACGACTGGTGTGGATGTTTATTACTGACCTTTATGATATCTTTGAAGTCACTGTGATCCTAAAATATATTAAAAAAACGTTTTTATATTTTTTTTATTTGCCCTTTCAGATGTCTTTATAGTTAAACTTCTTTATACATGCTAAAGAATATGTTTATTTCAAATGACAGCATTTCAAATAAACTGTATCAGAAAAACACAACTCTTAAAAATGTAACTGCAGAAATTAAACTTTATTAAGATTTTCACAAATCCGTTGTTCCCCCATCTCTTCTGTCTCAGCGACTCTGATTAAAAACTCGTACCTTTTAATAACAAAGTAAAATTTTATTTACAGTCCAGGTACAAGATAAAATTATTTTGTGATGTTGTGCGAAATGTTTTCATGTATAAGGTATGAATTTCCTCTATTTCTCAGTTAAATGTGGAAAACTCACTGAGTGCAAACACACCAGTTGCTAGGCAACACAGAATTATCTATAAATTCCTTTTTGTGGGGATTTTGTGAATTAGATGTGCAAACTGTGCTTACATTTTATTAATCAAACCTTCTTTAACAGCTTATTTAATCATATTTAAAATATAATGTGTTTTCTATTTGTGAAGCACTTTTGCTTTATTTCAGTGAAAGGCACATTATTAAACAGATATATCTAATTAATTAGTTTATTTTCCACAGAGAACATATTTTATATTGCTGATTTTCTGCGGGTTTGTGTTGATGTGTTCATGAATGTGTAATTCACCTCCTTGGTTGGTGGATTTAGAGGAAAGTCCATGATGTATCCTTCTTTTCTCTTGCTGACGCCCAAATCTCCACTCCTCGTCTCAAACACCACCGTTGGATTAACATTATCTGAGGAGGCGGACGTGACGCAACATTTTACAGTTTGCGAGTTGACAAATTCTTGAATGACAGTCTGCGTCCTCATGAGGTGTTTATGTGTGTATTGGTCTTACTTTTATACTGGAACAGCACAGCTGCAGAGGCCAGGGTGGCGTGACCGCACAGATTTACTTCCACGGTTGGTGTGAACCATCTGAGGCGAAATCTTGTTCCTGTTTAATTACATCACAGTTACATTACATCATTTCAATATATATATATATATATATATGTCTTTACTGCCCAAAGATTCCTTAGATTTTCAATCTTTGTCTACAAGAAGGAGTTTACTGTGGCCATAAATTCATAATAGTGATGTAATAGCTACCGGAAGTGAAAGTATCTGTGGGGTTGATCAAGGTGATGAAAGCTGTTTCTGACAGGTTCATCTCTGCTGCTATCTTCTGATACAAATCATCACTCAGCTCCTGGCAAAATAGGACAATATGATGCACACTCAGAAAAACGATGCAAGCGTTATTAAAACTTCAGTGTAAGTGGTTGGGCTGCACGTTTTCAGTTTGATCATGCAACACCTCTAACCTGAAACTGTTTACTTTACTCACTGAATCAACAATAACGGCACTTTTCCTGTTTAATCACGTCCTTATCAGGCGTGTCAGCATTTCAATCTTCTTAATAAACTCCACTGCTCCGTAAAGAAGTACATTTATTTCCTCAAGTTGTTTAAAACTCACATGCAGAAGCGGACAGACAGCCGCGGGGTTTCCTCTGAACGGTAAGTTACTGAAGGAGTCCAGCGTAAACACGGGAATCTCCATTACGGCCAGGCCTGAAACTGCAGCAAAGAGGACGGTGTTGTTGTTCCAGTGGACTCGCTGGTGTCCGTGGACTTTCAACCTCTGTTCGGTTTGCAGACTGCAGTCACCAGCGACTCCCCTGCACCGCAGCGTTTCATTGGTTCAGCGCAATCTGGACTGGGCTCGCAACGTTGGCCACTTTTTTTTTTTTTTTTTTTCCTATTTATTGGTTTAACCTAAAAAAATAAATAAATAATAATAATAATAATAAAATAGATTAATTAAAGTGGATGTCAAGTGTTAGGTTTAAACACCAAAATGCAACAGCAGCAACAACGGAAACGATACATTTAAAACAAAGAGATGATAAGGTAAAGTTTCTTTATTTGAATGAAATTTCCAATCATTTCTGAAATTTTTTTATTATATTTTCTAACATGTTTTATTTGAAAAGCAAATGTATATCTGGTGCCTCAAAGTGGTACAAAAAACACAGAAACAAGAATAAACGAACTACCAAAACTATCACAAGTATACAAATATAGTTGTAAATATATCTGACAAATATTTTCAACTAATAAAATGTACAGTATAAGAAAAGGCAAATAAAATACCAAATGGTCTCCACGAAATATTTAAAAAGTCAAGAGTATTTATTGTGGTTAAAAACCAGAGGAACAAATGTTTTTGACGTTCTGCATTAAAAATCAAAATAGAAATGTAACAGGTGGCACTACAAGGTGTAAGAAAAACAAGATGTCCCAGAGTGGTTCATTGTATAAAAATACTTTGGCCACAATTTTCAACTTATTTTAATCATGGTTTTGAAAGACACAGAAGAAGGCACTGAAGAAGTAGTTTACGTGATATAATACCACATGAAAATACCAAAGAGCAGAACTTGAGATTCACACAAACAGGATCAAAATCAAAGAACCAAATTACCAGAAATATTTCATGGCTTCCAGTCAGCTCTGTTGAGCATTACCTCGGTGCCTTCAACAAGGAAATAAGTTATATTTTAAAAAAAATATGTACATTTTGTCATATTAAACTTAATTTTCTTAGAAAGGAAAACTATTTTTTTTGTTTCTGTTAATCTGCAGTCAGCTCTCCAGGCCAGTAGGTGGCGGTATTCCGCCCGGTAGTCACTGTGCCATCTTCTACATGAGGAAGAACCAACCTGAGCGCGTTTCCTGATAGTGAAACCTTTGGAGCTGGAAAACACCGGGGTAAAAAAAAAAAAGATCTTGCAAAAATAATTTCTGTTTCTAAACTATTTTTATTTGAAAAAATAGCAAATTTTCCTGTAAATTCACGTTGATTCTTGGCTACAGTTTACTATATTCTGGCTGGCGGACCACTTAGGCTCGTAGGTTTGACCGCTGTTTCTGTCCTGCCGTTGGCCTGCTATAATGGCTTCAACGGTAGAACTAGCATTAGCTCGTTAGCTCGAAAGAGGAAATGCGTTTGCTTAAATGTTACATAACTTACTTTACAGGCACACAGATGCTGTAATTTAGCTTATTAACAGGTAGTTAACTTTTTGTGGGCGCAGACATGGCAGCGTTATGAAGGATTTTAAAGGCGATCTGTGGTTTATGACACTTGACGTTAGATGAACGCCTAGCTGCGTGGAAATATCAACCTATTTTTTCATGCTGTAATTGTGGCTTGTAAAATTAAACACATGTATAAAACAGTGTAATTTTTTTTAACTTTGCCACTGGTTAAGCTTCCAGCACGTGTGCATTTGGTAAAATATATTTTTTTACCTTTAATTTTAACATCATGCTGGGACTAAACGGCACAATCGATATTTTTGCCATTGACTATCATTTAAAATGCATTTTTAAATACATTACATACATGAGATAAGGGAATGAAATTAACTTTAGCTTTTTGGGTATCTAAGATGTATTTTTGGCTGAAACCGGCATCGAAAGACTTATAAATAAAAATTATTTATGTATGATGAGAAGGGAAGTTTTGAAGGCAGTAATAGAAACTATGGAGAAATATGTTGATACATGATATGTCTTTGTAAGTCTAAAATATCTCTTTTTAATGAGCATTTTTCCATCCAAAGGTGCTGGTGTAACTAATCTTTTGTAAATGTTTATTGTAAAAGACTTTTGTGCACTTGTTTGATTAAATAAGTTCTTCATTCAGCCTAAAGTTGGTATATAAATTGACTATATTAACTTTGTTACTAACAGAGATCCTGAAAACTTTAACCTACAAAATTAAATAAAAATAGTTTTTAAGGGACAGGACAAGTCAGTAGCAGCGCAGTCACAAATCAAGTTACTTGAACAAAAATCACACGCTCACTGATGGCAACGTAACGTGTAAGAACACAGTAATCAAATATCTTTTTTCTCGGCAGAAAGGATGTCTTCGAGTGACGATGGGTATGTGGTCCGGATCAGAGGACTTCCCTGGAACTGCTCACGGGACGAAGTGGCCAGTTTCTTCTCTGGTGAGAATAAACACACGTCAACTTAAGTCGACCATTAACTTTATAAGTTCTGTTAATCACAATTAACAGTTGTGTGTTGCAGAATAAACGGTATATTAAAATGACTCAATTTTTGCCTAAATTTCTATCTCCATTTCTCGTTGCTATTTTGTGTTTGTTTCAGTTGTTTAGCCGTAAACAAACTGCTTTAACCCATTTACTTAAACCACTGCATATTCGGTTATTTCTTTTAGCAATTGAGTGTTTTTGTGAACAATGTTGATAAGTTGCAATACAAATTATTTTAATTCTGTTCAGTCAGCATTTTATGAATAACTTTGTTGAAATGTAATCACCTGCAGTAACTTTTTACTGAACTTGTTCTCCAACATGATGATCCGTTCCTGCAGACTGCGACATCGTTGGAGGTGTGAGTGGAGTGTGTCTGACCTACACTAAAGAGGGCCGATCCACCGGTGAGGCATTTATTGAGCTGAAAACAGCTGAGGATTACAAGAATGCTCTTGCCAAGGATCGTAAATACATGGGACACAGATATGTAGAAGGTAAGTGTTGGATTTGTGATTTCCTGCTGCAATTTTTATTCAAAAATTATGTGGTGATTATGCTGATTGCCTTTCTCCCTGTTTACTGCAGAGCTTTATGTTTCCTTGTATAATTGTGTGAATATAGTCTCTTTGTTTGAGATTTAAATGACTCTTTCTTTTATAGCTTGTGTTATGTTCATATTTCCATGTGTTCATGTGTTTAAAACAGTGTTTAAGTCAAAACATAGTGAAATGGAATGGGTGCTGAGACGTAGCGGCCCTCCTCCTGACAGCTGCAATGGTTGCATGCTAAAATTAAGAGGACTCCCTTTTGGATGTAGCAAGGAGGAGATTGTCCAGTTCTTTTCAGGTACACAAATATTAAAATGTTTCTGTAGCTTTTATGATAAAATCTTGTACACTGCATCTTGGTAGAAGAAAATGTGTTTAAATTTGAAGTTATTGTGTGTTGTTGTCGTTGATAGTGTTGGTTATGTGCATAAAGGTTATTAAAATCTGCAGCATGTAGGCGCAATGTGAGCTTTCACTTTCTGGTTGCCAATATGGCCATAATGATTCAGTTTAATTATGTAGCACTAATTCACAACAAATGTAATCTAAAGACACTTTACTACACAAACAGATTTCCCAACTTTTCACAGTCAAATTTGATGTTTGATTCATATCTAATTTCGTCATTTAGGAGCCAAGTTGAATTTATATTCAACTTTACTCAGGTATGAAAATTTGGGGAACAAAGGACAGCAGACTGTGGCCATCTGCACTTTGGGTTTAATTAATTTAGTGATGCCATTTCCCTGTTTAACCCTGACAGCTGGGGACACGTAATTGTAAACTCAGTCTCCTGAAATTTCAATGTTTGTGACATTTTACAAGATGCTACTGATGATGATGATCAATGATGACACTAATCGTAAACGCTCCACTCATGCAGTGGGTGTTGTTCTCAACTATTCCTACCAGTCTACCTACCGACCTATGTATTTATGTGTGCTTGGGTTGAAGGGTTCAGAATCGTGCCAAATGGGATAACTCTGCCAGTGGACTACCAGGGGAGGAGCACAGGGGAAGCCTTCGTGCAGTTTGCCTCAAAGGAGATAGCAGAAAAGGCTCTGGGGAAACACAAGGAAAGAATAGGGCACAGGTGGGACAGACGGGAGAGGGACGGGCTGGACTGGGATGGGTTTCTATGATCATTGTAGAATAACTGTGGTGTTGCTTAGATGGGCTGAGGAGTGGGTGAATGTGTGGGTTCGTGGGCTAAAACATTTCTGGAGAAAAGGGGGGAATTTCGTGATTTAATTGGGCGGGTTGTCTAATTCCAAAATATTAATGAAATGATTTTAAGGGTTTTTTCTGTTATTAAGCACATTTTCTAGCTGCTGTTATACATTAACCTTGTGAGACAGCGACATCTGGAGATGTTAGATAATTTACCAGAAGTTGATTCGCGTGCAGAAGTATTCACACCCCTGAACATTTTCATAATTTGAACTAAAAATGTGGCGGAGTGTTTGGGATGAACCAACACAAAGTAGCACACAAAAAGTGAAATATAATGTTTTGGTTCTTTTTCTTCAATTAAATTAGCAAAATAATGTTGGTACATCTGTATTCTGGTAGGCCTGTCACGATAACAAATTTTACTGGATGTTAAATAGAAGTTATTATGATAAACGATGATATTGTTGCTTTGAGATGATTTTCAAGCAATATAATGGTAAAGGCATAATAACGCAGAAACACATTCTCCAATATCCAAAAACTTTACATTTTAACGAACATTTAACACTGGAACTAAATAAACAAACAGTCTTTGTAAACAAAATTGTCCTTCAAAATAAAGTCTGGTTGAGACCAAAACACCAAAATAAAGACTTTTAATATCCAGTTTTTGGTAGAAGAGAAAAACGATAAATTATGCAAAATAAATTTGTTGAGCTCATTTTAATTTATCATGCGATTAATTGATTTATTGTGTATCGTGACAGGCCTGTATTCTGGCACCTAAAATAAAACCCAGAGCAACCAGTAGCCCAACTCAGACTGGCCAGGAGAACAGAGATCTGATAAAAGCATCGAAGAGACTTGTGACAAGAAGTGAATTTGCTCTGACCAAATGGGAACAATTTAAACATTTTGGTTTGCATGCAAACTGAAAACTTAACACTGCACATCACTTTTAACACACTATCTAGAGGGCCGTTCTTTAGTTACATTTTGTGTCATTTTGAAAGACAACCAGCTAGAAACAGGCAAACTTTCTTCCCCTGATCACAGTGTTAAAACGGTCCAGTCAAAGTAGACATAAACCTGTCTAAGAATCTTTGGTGAGGTTTGAAAATTAAACTTCATAAATTCTTTCCATCCATCATGATGGAAGAATTTTTGCAAACCATCAATCATTTTACTTCTACTTCACAGTTGTGTACCATTTTGTGTTGGTTTTATAGAAGAAAATTCAGATTTAATTCTTGGAGGTATTAAAAGGGTAGAAATAGAAATAATTTGGAGGGTGTGAATAGTTTTGCCAGCGTTGGTTTAGGACCATCAGAGCATCTCAGTGATGCTCAGGCAGCAGAAAGTCAAAGCTAGACCTACACAACCTGTATGGATTAAACCGTAAGCATCAGTGGTGAGGTAGAAATCTTTAGAACAGGAAAATGCCCAGATTATGTTTTTATGGCTGTAAGTTTCTGTTTTTATTGTCTGTGTGTGTCGTTTCTGCACGATAAGCCTCTCATCTACTTCCCCGTTGTCCCCCGGGCCTCTCGTGTTGCAGGTACATAGAAATCTTTAAGAGCAGTCGCTGGGAGATCAAAGCCCACTATGACCTCCCCCGGCGGGGAACGTCAACCCAGAGGCCCGGGCCCTATGACAGACCGGTCATAGCGGCGCCCAGGGGAAGCCTGTACGGGCCGGGACGCAGTGTTGGTCTGCTGGACAACATGAGGAGTGGAGGCGGCTATGGAGGAGGTAAACATTGATTTGATTTATTTATTTCAAGCAGGTTTTTAAAAACAACAGAACAATCTGTAGGACAGAGAAAAAACGTGCACGCATAACCAAGAACAAAATAATTAGTTTACCATGACTTATGTTTGAAAAGGAGTAAGAAGAAGTGAGCATGTATTTAACCCTGCCATTTATCTCAATTTAATGAAATTTGTTACCTACTGGCTCAATAATTATCAAACATTTGCAATTAAAACCATAATATTTATGTGCCTGTTCAGTATCCTGGGCTAAAGAGCCAACAGATCAATTAGTTTATAACCATCTTGTCTATGCAATATAACTCATGAGACATGAAAATGTGCAGTAGCAATGACAATAGTAAATAACAACCTGACATTCAGCTCTGGAAAAACAAGAAAGAGCCCATTGAAAAGCTCCTGGTTATTGCACTAAATATTAATTTTTGAACTCTTCCTGAGTTAAAACATTAGTATTGTTGTTTCTAAATTATTAAAGAGTAAAATCAGATAAACTAATCTTTTTAAATGGTCTCTGAATTTTTTCCAGGGCTGTATATGTATATTTTTAAGGGTGCAACGATTGCAGTTTTCTGTCCAATCTCTGATTATCGATCTTTAAAAAGCCTAACCTGCCAATTCTGATTTTGGCCGACACCAATTATTTTTGTTTGAAACGTTGCTCAAAATAGCAAGAAAGTTGTTGAACTGGCAACAGTTGGACAACTATTGTTAACTGGAAGTGTGCAGACATGAGCTGGTCTGTCAGATAAACCTCCAACAGGACAGCAGAGTTCAGCTCAGGTAGAAAAGATTGGCTTCACATGTAAATATTGACTGATCACTGATTTAGAAAATCTGCACCAATGAATCAGCTGACCAATAAATCAGTGCACCCCTATATGTTATATATAAATATTTTAGTTTCATTTTTTTATTTCATTTAAATAAAGAATGTGTAAAGAAAAGCATAAAATAAAGAGAACTGGATAAAATAAGGTTATACTTCTGCCTACTTTGTTTTCGTGTATATAGTTGATATTCATTATCTAAATGTATATCAAAGTATTTGAATTGTTGGAAATAAGTAAACTGTAACTAAACTAAAAACCCAAATGCCTTATTTGAGTTTATCTTTATAAAGAGATGATTTACCAACAGGTTTATTCTGCCAATGATTTTGATGTTTGAGTGAAGACAGCTTTTATTTCAACTTTTTATATATATATA
>CAEFZY010021574.1:0-25238 GCA_903066815.1 Brachyrhaphis roseni | reverse complement strand
CGGCCCCTGCCGCGCCCCGGACCCCCGCCCACCCCCCCCCCCCCCCCCCCCCCCCCCCCCGCCCGCCCCCCCCCCCCCCACACACAACCCCCCCCCCCCCCCCCCCCCCCCCCCCACACACACACACACACACACACTAAACTCTGCATTAGTTGCAAATGCAGCCAAGAGTGTTGCTGACAGCTGTCGGAGATTAGAAGCAGGCTATTAGTTCTGCGTTCAATGTTCTTTCTGGCACTAATCCCGCGGACTCCCGCTCCCCCTTTTTAAAACCGAGGTTGCTTCATGATAAAAAAAAATAAAAGAGAGGCAACCTGTTAAATTGCGCTTCCCTGCATCCCTTCGGGTGAAGCCCGCAGGCAGCGCGCAACTTCAACACAACTAAACTCCGAAACGAGAGCCAGCAGCAAAAAAAACAAAAAAAACACACACGCCACAATGCAGGTCCACGTTGCTAGATCACTTCATCTGCGCTTACCTGAGGAAGACCGTCTCCCCTTGTCGGACAGTGATGTTGTCCATCACTTTGTTGTCGGACTGAGAATCCCCCTGGCTGTACACCGGAGACCCTGCGTGAAGCACAAGAAGCAGAATCCTCAGCGACACCAGAAGTGAGCATTTGGGAACAGCGACAGAAGGTGTCCGGGCGGGCATCGTCAAAAATCCGAAAAGGAAGGAAGAAAAAAAAAAAAAAAGATAGGGAAAAAAAAAAAGAACTCCAACAGCGAGACAACGAGGCGTCTGGTCAACAGCCCTGAGGAGATAATTCAACCCCAGTTCATTAGTCCTAATCCAAATCTGTGTGCAGGTAGTCGCGGTGCGCACACCACACACACACACGCGCGCGCACCAAGCCTGTCTGTCTGTCTGGGAACATACACTCTTACTGTTTGCTGTCATTCGAAAGCAAAGCGCGCTTTTCTCTCCAGTTGTTTTTCTCTCTCTCTCTTTCTTTCTTTATTAAAAGAAATTCCAAACAATAAGCGCAAATCCCTTCAGCGCGTCTATGAGGATCGTGGATCACACAGGCGGTTAATCTAGCGCTGAATGCAAGGTGAGGAGGGGGTGCGGGAGAGGGGGAGGGGGGCTCAGGGGTGTTAAAGGAGAGAGATGCCAAGTTCCCGATTCTCTTCGTCTCCAACAGATCTTCTGTTTCTTTTGTTGGCTCTCAGCAGCAGCGCTTTCTGTTTCTGCTTGCGCAAAACAAGGAGTCAAATAGGAAGTGTTATGTAATAAACAATTGCATGCATAAATCAATAATGCACATAATGTGTAATGACGCACTATTCGTGTGCGTAAAGTATTTTAGACGCATTAACTAACTTTCGTTAAAAAAAATTAGAGACTACATGAACAAAGGCACAAATAAAGAAGAATCAAATCATAATGACAGGTTTGTTCAAAGGAACTAGTTCATTTTAAAGGGAGAACTATCCCTGTTTCTACATTTTGTTTTGTTTTCAGATATTATTATTATTATTATTATTATTATTATTATTTATTATTATTGAACTTCAGTCAACTGGTGTGCAAGAATTCCATTCACAAAGATTTCCCAATCCCCTCGATGGGGAACATGTTTAGGCCTCAGACCTGCAGAGCCGTTTTCCAGACAGGTACCGGAGCTCCTGGCAGTCGGTCCCAACACAGAGTTAAGGAATGCAGGGGAAGCCTTGGGGACTCGTCGGACAGCGCTGCCAGCCCTCGACAGAGTTTCACGGCGGCTGAATGATGTTTACACCCAAGTAAGGTCCACAAAACAACCGTCCAGACTCACTCTGATCTAAAATCTGACCCCAGCTGAAAGTCCACAGGTGTTTCTCTATGTGTCTGCAAGGCGTCCCTTGTCTCTGGTGGCCTTTATTCGGTCTCACACACACGTCTGACTGTACCTTCTCACTATGATTGAACCTTTCATTACTCTGCACCTGTACAAAATGACGGCCACCTCAAAGTTTTTTTCCTGCAAATTGGATCATAATTATTTTATCAGTCAATCAACTTAAGGACACAAGCACATGAGTTGTATTTGAAAAAAACAAATGACTTATGAAAACCTCAGATGCAGTGTGGGAAATCTCCACCTACGCGCCACTGGACTATGTGGGTTTGTAGGAAGTCAGATGGTGCTAATCAAGCGCATTGATTCAATTGTCTTCAGTGTGTCTGTAAAAAAGTAAAAGTGTAAAAAAGTAAAAGTGTGACGCAGTTTGTGGCTCCTGAGATTTCACATCAGTGTGGAACAACACTCAAAGTGATCTCTTAGAAGCTATTTTTAATTTCAGTCAATCTGTAAATGATTATCAGGCAATTACAAAACACATAAGAGTCCATCGCTCTCTATAAAGAGAAATTGATCTGAAACAGAAAACACTAAAGAGTTGTCACTCTTCTAAGGAGCGGAAATAAGAAGAAAAAAAACCTCCAGATTATAAGGGACTAATCAGGATATTAAATCCTAAAACTCATAAAACTGTAATCACAAAAAGCAGAACCTTTTTTATTATTATTTATTTCCTTTATTTAACCAGATAAACCCCTTTGAGATCTGGATCTCATTCTCAAGAGGGACCTGGGCAGAAGTCTGCAATACACAGCAACCTGGTTACAAAATAAAACTAATTAACACATAAATAAATAAAAAATAAAAAACAATCTGCACAGAAATGAACAAACTGAGGACAGGCTGTAAAGAAGAGTGAGTCAAAATTCTTCAGTTATTTATCTTATGAAATAATGAATCTGTGGAGCATCTCATAAATGATGTGAGTTGAACTGGCACAAACGATCAGTTAATATCTCCTCACAAAATTAAAAAAACTTCTCTTTAATGTTCGAGATGAAAATGACTCAAACATAAGTTTGAGTCATTTGTGAAACATTCATGTTTCACAAAACATGAATGTTTTGTGAAACATTCATGTTTCACAAAACATGAATGTCCGTGAAGGTAACACCGGGAAACAGGGCCAATGGTTGACATGGCTGTTTCTGGAGAACTGAGGCGATCTGCTCAGGACAGGAGAACAGGAAGCAATAGCTTTGTACCATGCACAGTCGTGCAGGTGAGCTGCCTATTTTAAGCCAGTGAGTCATGCTCAGTGTGAAGGTTATTTGTCTACCAGTCAGTGCGTGTGACGATACTGTTGTGTTGTCAACAACAGCATGCTACACGTTACAGTGTGCTTATAGTAGTGACATAAACAACTTTGTATAATTAGTCTTATATTTGGTACAGCTACAAAACAAAACTATCTTGAAAAATGCCTGTAAGATCTTTAAATCTCTGAAGAAATCCTCTGAAATCTATCATAGTATTGCACCTTCTCATCAGAAGTTGTATTATATAATTGCTTCTTTGGTGATGCTGTTGATGGTTTTGTTGTACCCACCTTTTCACCTCATCACTAAATAAATTTCAAATGCCTCAGTGTTTTTTTATCATTATTTCTGCTAGAGGTGAATTGGAATCGTGTGTCACTTTCCCTGCTGAAGATGAAGGGAGCTTGGAAGCGAGTTCACTTTTCAGCTGTCATCTGCTGATCCTCCTGGTATATTTCTTTTTTGTGTTCATCTGCCAAAAAAATGTTCACACATTTAAAAAGTCTCCTCTCCAAGAGTAAACGATGAAAATATCAAGATTGAGAAAATGTGCTTTTCAAAGATTTTTTTGTTTTCCTTTTGAGGAAAAAAAAAAAATCTGAACTGAAACATGTCTTTTCATTGGGTTTTGTAGCTGTTTATATCAACAATTTTAATACATTGAATCCTGGTTCCATCCATTTACAGAATAAGACAAATGTTAAAATGCAGTTTCATGCCTGGACACTTTAGGTCTCTCATTGAGTAACATCTGCTTTTAAGGACATCCTGATATGTATTTTCTGTCATTTGTTAATCTCTCTGCTGCAGCAGTTTCAGCCGATACATAATGATTGTGTCATCAGCATCAGCATTTTACAGCTGGTTCCAACATCACATGCAAACGTTAAACGGCAACTCGCACAAGATGGGACCTTGTTCCAGGTTGTTGGGGTGTTTACTGCTTACCGTACATCTAAACATTTTGTTTTCTACCTTTGACATAAGAAGCAAACCAGCTGATTAATTGCTTACAGTTTGTCCAAGAGGATGCTGTGGTGGTCAGAGGCCCTTTTCAAGTCCAAAGACGCTGCTCACATGGTTCATGCTGTTCTTTGTCTAATGAGCTTTTGATATTTTCAGTGAGAGAACAATTGGCAATTTCTGTCTGGCATCCTGATCTAAATCTCAATTGTCTCTGAAAACGTGTTCATTTTAATAAGGGTGATAAATATCTTGTTTTGCAATCACTCTCTTTCATAAATATTGGCCAAAAAAATACAAAAGTAAGTAGGCCTCTAATTTCTATGTATTCTAGTGGACAAGCTTTAAAAATCAATTGCTGCAGTAACTGCGGTGTCCTGTTTCGTGAGACTTTATTAGGTCTAATGGACACATCTATTAGGTGGGTCCCATTTTCGATCGGGGGCTGCTAGAAAGCTGAAGATTAAATTAGGGACATATAATGTCACATGATAACTGGAAAAGGTTTGAAATGTTTTAGTCTCGTTATTTGACGATGGGAAAATCTGACCTTTTAAAAAGCATGTGCTCTTCTGAAAGCGCGATTGCCAAATAACCTTATTTTATTCACATGGTTGTCTTGATAAAATTCAAAGTGTTGCATATTGAGGCTGTTATATCTACCTTTCAATTACTTTTTTTAATAAAAAAACATTTTTTTATTTCCAGGAACAACTCAATTGCCTGGAACTAGTTCTCAACTCATTTTGGGCAACAAGTTCATTTAAAAAACAAACAAAAAAAAATGCAAAATTAAACACATAATGGTCTACCTAAGACCAGAAATACAATATGCTGATTATCTGTAAAAAAGCTATTGAAGTGACCATGTCAGCCTGACTGCTTTGTTCCCAGAGACTTTTACCGGTTCAGAGGATTTGTGCGGCGCGGGTCGGGTGCAGCCCATTTAGGTGCACATGATTGCAATGATCACACGATGGAACAAATAAAAGTGCTTTCCTCTGAAATGTGAGGGCCTCGTGCTTTTAAGTGCTCCTATATGCCAGACCAACAATAAGCATCAGCAGAGATGACAGGCCCCTGCTGAGTCTCTTCAAGAGGCACGCATACGAGCGAGAGGAGGGAAGAGAACCACAGCACTTAGACTCGTCACACAGACCCTGTCAGGCTGTTGGCCTGGATGTATCATTTTAGCTTTCACTTTTTTCCAGCAGTGTGCCGCGTTAGTGGAGAATAAGGCCATTTGGTTAAAAAGAAAACTAAAATAAACATATATATATATATATACAAATAAACAAAGTCAGAGATAATGGATTCTTGCTATTCTTGTTATCCTCATCTATTTCCTAAGTTACTGACCATGTAGCTGCCAATTGCCCTTGACATGAATCCTTAACAGTACAGCCATGTTCACTTCAGTTTAGCTAAGTTCATTCATGCATTTGTTAATTCAGGAAAAGGCAAACAGGTTGAGTTTATATCAAAAGTGAGCTGAATACACACTAATCCACTCAATACAGACAGAAAGTATAGAAGGTTCAAATTCAGTTCACATCGCCAATTAGCAAAAATGTGTCTAACTAATGAACTGATGCAACTAATTGCATTTTTTTTGTTGTTGCTGTTAAATTTGACCACAATTTTATATAAATTAGCACCAAATTATGTACATGTACTTGATTTTTCAATTCAAATTACGTTCGTTAAAGACACAGAGGAACTTTTTGATCAAGTCCTCTTACATTCTGCTCCGGGACGAGCGTTTCTATGATTAGAGGAGTTAAAGTGTCTCAGGGTCGCATTCACAAATGAGAGAAAAAGGGAAGCAGGAGACACGTCTGAAGCAAACATGGGGATGGTTTATGGATGAGTAAAGTGATGCTCATTCATAAAGCATCACTTTATGGATGATGCTTTATGACGTTCTTCTTTTTCAGATAAAAGAAATAAAATCTAAAACTGACTCCATTCAAAATTGCTATTAACCCCACTGCTAAACACAACAAACAGAATAGAAAAAAAAAAAGATCAAATAAATCCAGTTCATAGTTGGTGCACGTGTAATACTGACTTTCCATTTGACTGGAAAATAAAAAGAAGATAACCTTTAATCCATGAATGTGGAACCGCTGATATAAATTTGGAAGTTCTGCTCTGCTGCCTTCTGCACTATGACAGAGTGGCCTAAGCCTGGACTTCAAAGACAACATATCTTGTTATGAAAGACTTCAAAAAAATATGCGGCTGTGAGCTTCTGTTGATGATCTGTGGCTGTTCAGTGTGACAAACACACAGGGAAGTGATTTAGCTCCCTCTTGACCAAAAGAGGAAATCATTCACAAGAAATACCAAACAGTATCAGACATTTTTGAGGATGGAGATGCATCTGTCACGACTGGCATGACAGATGCTTTTTGCTGTTCTGTTTTAGTAAGTTTCTCAACCGTCTTTTCTGTTCGTTTCCAGAGTCTAACTGTAAAATATCTGATGGACATGTCTTTTTTTTTCTCCCCCTGATCTTTCTGACACGATTCTGCTGCAGCAACAAATTACATGGTATGAAATACATCAACATAAAGAGTGCCAGAAGTTGCAATCGAGACTGGCATCAAGTTCAAGTCTTGTGGTATTTTTCCAAGACGTTTCTTGTCCACAGTCTCCAGTGAAAAAGCTAATGCTTATTATTTAGACGCCAATCAAAAACAACAGCCTGATCGCTTCCAGATGGCCACCTTCCATCTTTAGGACTCTCTTTGACCACAAGGGTAGATTAGGTGACGGGATGTTTGTGAATGATTGACTCCAGGATGCACATCAGTGGAAATGTTTCAGCAAATCAGGCAGCTGGGAACGTTCAGCTTCTACTCGTCTATGGATGAATTATTGCTCATTGCTTCATGATCTGGGCCACACGCCACATTTCTCTCTATGTCTTCTTGATTCCACGTTTCTAGATTCCTTCACATCATACAAGCGAGATTTAAAGTAATTACTCAAACATTCACAAATGTGGCCATGGAAAGTCCTTGACTTGTGTTTTGGCTCATGGATGAAATGAATAATTACCAGGAAACAAACAGCAGCAGTGACATGTAGGGCACGCTCTGTTTTAAGTGGCTGTCATGGCAACTGGTTGGTGTCCAGCCCTCTCACTCGCTCCCACAGAAGGGACGGCAGGTCCTTCAGGCTTTCGCTCATCTTTAAGCCTCAGAAGGAGTATTTGCCAAGATCTTTATTACTGTGGGCTTGAACAATCAATACTAAAAGCCCTTTGAGGTTAGAAATCCGAAATGTAAGTGACCATTACTTTCTAATAAAGAGATTGATGCTGGTGAAATTGTCTTCCTCACCCTTGAGCAATGGCTGTCTGACTACAAGGGAAGGTAAGTGCACTTAAGTGGCTTACTTTGTTCTCAGATGAGAAAGCAGTCAATGCCATGCTATTCCAGAGAGCTGGGCAGCATGTTATCATTATATATATATACATATATATATATATATGTTGTTTGGAAAAATATTCAAGTATAATAAAAGTATTCCAGTATGAGGACATTTATTTGTGGCTCTGCTCACAGAAGTGCAGGGTTTTTTTCTGGTTTTGATGACGACTACAACAACCCTCAGTGATGTCTGACAGATTATACACAGGTTGGTTCGGAGAAGAAGCTGCTGGGAAGAGGCCAGCTGACTGAGCTGACAATGTGATGATGAAAGTCGTACGGTGTTCAAAGAAAAGAACAGCAGAACACAAAAAACTTCCTTTCCCTGCTGATGTTTACCCCTCGGATGATTGGATGGATTGTTTGCAGCTGCATCCAAGGAGCTTTCACACCTGTGAGCATGAAGTGAAATAGTATTGGTTTTGTTGTCTTTTTTTTTTTTTTTTTTGCCTCAATCTGAACAAATTTATAAAACAAATGACAAGCAAAGCCAGTGGCATCTATCAGACTGGTGAGACATTTCTAGCACTTTGGGTCTTCAGCAAACCATAGAGAGATATATTGCTCCCTAATAGAGGAAACCTGGAGTGGCGGTGAGCCTTCCCAGGAGCTGTCTACCAAAATTACTCCAGGATGAGAAAAAAGGTCATGTCAGAGTTCATCATGACTAAGAAAGGAACGGGCCAAAAATGGCACCAACAGTAGAGTTTCAAAGCAAAAGCAAATACTGAAAACATAAAGGCCAATCTCATGTTTGCTTAAACAAAGAGAAAATGGGGTTTCTGTTGTTGCCAGTATAAATCTAAAAACATCTCCACACAGAAAATTAGAAATGACCTTTTTTACTTAAAGGTTTGATTGTTTTTATTAAACTTGTGCCTCCTTTAGTAGAGTAATCCTCATTTGCAATTGTCAAAAGTTGTCTGCTATTGTATCCTATTCTGTTGGCATTATCTACATATTTTTCTGCAACTGCAAAAGAATGACATGAGAACATTTGCATGTCATTTAGTGTATCTGTTACAGATCGATGCTTTCCTTACAATACTGAAGATCTGTCACTTTATGCACAAGTCAGCAAGCTCTCCTAGTAAGCCCCCAGCCGCTGTCCAACAAACCCCCAGTAAAGTAATCCTCTTTCCCAGTAAAGCAGGGCTGGACACCTGGGCATCTCTCTGACAGCCCAGTGAGACGTTACGGTTGCTCTGGTGACCACCATTAAGACTTGAAAACTACCAGTCCGTTTAAGAGACTGTGAGTAGAAAAATGTAAAAGTTGAACATATTAACAATAAATGTGAAGAAGCTTCTAAGTCCGATTATACACTGATGCTGAAGGAAAAGTTAAAGTTACTGAACTTTGTCACCTCTGACCTTCACAAGTCGTATTTGTTCATCACCTCTCCTTTGTTTCAGTCATGAATCAGAATATTTACGCCAAACTCGACTTAGAGTTTTATGACTTGGAAATATTTGTGTTCAAAACGGTGTCCTTAACATTAAAGATTGTATTATTATTTGAAAATGATATTGAATAACTTCCTTGACATTTAGAAATTGTTAGGCTCAAAGCCCTGTTTCATTGCCACAAGAGCCTATCTAAGGGAGTGAAGGGCTCCAGATGGGTAGGTCATATTTTCATTCAAAGATCAAAGGTCAGCTCTGCTAACAGTGATGCTAATAACTATAAAACCTAATTAACTGACACAAAACACGATGTTTTCTTCATTACTGACATCAATCTGCTTGTACAGCTCCGCAGTAAAAGCCCTCCGTAGTGTGATGCCATCATAAGGATCAAGCAGCAGACGCTCTTTCCTGACTGAATGTAAGGATTAATTGAAGACAGCATAATGCTCAAGAAAAAAAAAAAGTTTCATAAAAAGCAACTGATGGAAATGTCAAACATGAGAGTCACAGCACCCACACAGTCATCCTGATTTTTCTTATGCTGCCACAAAGGGAGTCATAAAACAGACTCGAGCTGAGAACAAAAAACTAAAGAAAAAGATAGAAAAAAAAAACCACTTCTGATGATGTGTGTGACTGATTGGTTGTGAAATCTATCCTAATGCTTTCAATTTGTGGTCTTTGAGCATCTTGAACTGGTTCTAAATTTATCTGGGTCACTTAGAGATCTTAGTCTGTGTCTGTGTGAAACAGCAACGTTTGTTCAAAGTGTTAGAAAAGAAACATCAGCAGAAAGCTTGACGTATTACTGCCATTTATTATGATGGCTTCTTAATTTTCTAAAAACAACGTGAATATAAATGACTCCTTAAAATTAACAAAAAAAAATACACTGTTGTGGACCCTCAGAGATTATTCAGTGTAACTTCTTGGCAACCAGAATTGTTGGAAACAATGAAATTGTTGCAACTTGATAAAGCTAAACTAATAAATATTTGTGGCTGACAACAAAAACATAACTTTCTCTTAATTGTGCCTTTTGTTCCCAATAGTTTTCACATTTGGGTCACCAGCTGTCAACTTGACAGGTTGCTGTTGGTTACACCTGACATCTAATCTGAAATACACTCTGAAAAACAGGCCTTGTTTACATCCTGTGAACAGAATAAATACCTGATGGAAAAGTAGGAAGGTGGTAAATAGAAATAGAACATACTGACATTAACGACTGAAGTATTTCTTGTTTTTTCTTCTTTTAAAAAAAGTCATTTTAGAGCATTACAGACACTGGCTGAATGTAGTTAGCAAATGTGGGTTTGCAGTATTTGTTTCACTTAGTAGGTCAGTGGAAACAGATGATGACCTGCTGGAAGGCAAAACAACTACTCAACGCAAACATGATGGTTTAGAAAGCAGCTCTTAAATCGAGGATGTGGCATAAGCTAAGGCTAGAACATGTCACAGCTGCAGGTAAGTTACCAACTGCTCATAACCTCTCAACAGGACCCCATAGCTGTTTTTGGTTTGTCAGTTTTGTTGTAAATGATGCCTGAGTGGATGAAGAAAGCAGCTCCCAAGCGCTCACAGACAGCCTGGAGAAGAAAGCATCGGGAGGACTCTGTTTGAAATGTAACAACCTGCAGTCACATTATCCCACTTTGAATTGAATTCATCTTTGTTTAATAAAACAAATACGATGGCTGGACGTCTAGTGTCCGACTTTCATTGAGGTTAGATTTAAATCATGCAATGACCTGGCGAAGACCTGACACAGGGTGTACTGACTTTTGCCACCAGAAGTGAGCGTACAGCATTTCTTCTCCATTTGGGAAATAAATGTACCGCCCCGTTCAATAAATCTGAATGTTATTTGGGAAGCCCGTTTATTTCATCACTCGGTGAAACACATTATATGGATTAATTACACACAGATGCGTGTTTGAACGCCTTTACGTCTGGTAATTATGATGATTTTCCACTTACGGCTAATGAGAACATGACGTTTAAAAATAGAATATTACATCAGGCCATTAAAAAAAAAAAAACTCATTAAAAACAGAAATGTGGGCTTAATGAAAAGGTACTTTTAATCTGTCAAATGATCAGGATGTGTATCTTAATCGATCGAAGATGACTCTACTAATAGAATTGAAGAATAATTCAAAAACAAAGTTAAACAGATAAATCCCCTCCAGCTCATCCAATAAAGAGCCTTACAAAAGTAGATTTTTTTTTTCTTTACACAATAATAAATAATTATGCAAGTCTCGGGAATTTATACAACCTTTAACAGATACACTGATATTTCCAAACATGGACTAACATGATTACATTTTCATCCCAAAGGTTCACTTTTTTAGAATCTCGCTGCTTTAAATGAACCGGAAACAGACCATTACTGATTTCACAGTTCCTGTGATTTTGCCTCCTGGCCGGTGAGGTTTTATTGTTTCACCTTCAATTCAGCTCACCGTGGATAAAGCAGTGGTACAAAACGTTGCAGCGTCGCAGTAAAATGCGTAAAGGACACAACGGTTACGTAACACGCCAACAACAGTCGGAGCTCGGGGAGAAAAGCGCAATCCTGTAAGGATGTAAAAAAACAAAGCTTCAGTGTGATTAAATATTTACTTTCATCTCTTTCGCGATGCTCGGATCCAGCTCATTTTCATCTTAATAGCTCACAACAGGTTTGTAGGCAAATGCCAAGTAATGTTTGCTAAGCATATGCTGTATGAAATGAGGCTTCATCTCATCTTATCTGTGGAACGAGATGTAATAGAGTCACAAACGACGGAGCAGAATCAGGACCGCAGCCAGTGATTGGCAGTCCGTACCGGAAAATATAGACGTCAGCCCGAGGAACACTGTCACACAACAATATGAGCCCCATAAAAAAAAAAAAGAGCAGATATTCATACACTGATAGACTAGGAGAGCTTTTTATTACAGCATGTAATTAAATTCTCCTAGTGCAAAATAAAGATAAGGATTCCATTACCCCTCTAAAACATTCTGGGGATAATGGATTTTTGTGGTTGATGGAGCACCTCATGTGGGGCAGGTGGGATTTATTCCCAGGCTAAACTCAGGCAAACAGACAGTCGCGGCATCCAACCACCAGGAGCCGGCGCCGACATTTGATGCTCCATTGGCACCGGAGGCAAATGAGATTACACCGAGGGAAATGGAAGCAACTCGTTCCTTGACAGATTTACAGATCTTCTGCGGACCAAAATACGCGCGCAGAGGTTGTTAAACCCATCATCTGTGGGGTGAATTACACACAGCTTGGAAGAACTTGTTTTGGTTAGAAAATCCACACAAAACAGTCGGCGTTGATTTAGCCGCCGTCCGCCCCTCCCTTCCCTCCACGCTTCGATAACTCCTGCGGCATCCTGCGGAAATGTGACGCACCGGGTCACATTTCTTTTTGCCAAGCTGGGACTCACAGAAGCTCATCTTTTCATCAGTTTGCTAAACTGCTCCATGGAGCTGTCCTTGGCCTTTGATCTGTTGGATGCTTACAATAGGCTAATCCCACAGCAACAATAACTGTACATCACAAGACTTGCAAGAGCATCAGTTTTTTTTTTCTTTTCTATCGGCCTGATAGATTCAATCTGAATATGAGCAGCTAAGACTGCTGGCATCCCCTGGTCCCTGAGCAATAACAAGTGAAGGTCAAACACGGCTGCACTCGGTTCCACTTTACAAGTTTCTCCACTAGACTGTGGGAATTCTGTGGCGAGTCATAAAGGCAAAGTAATGCTTAACACACTATTGTGGAAAAGCATCCTCTTCCACAAAAGATGGTTTTAAAGTATTTCAACTTTTGATTGTGTTAAACCTCTTATTAATAATTATATGTATGATACAGCGCCACTCGGCTATGTTCACTGTGATTCTATTGATTCCAAGCTCTCGTACGACCAACAAAGTCTCAGACCTGATAGACACGTTTGATCATAAATATTGTGTGTATTTCACCAAAGGGTTGGGTTGATCAGCGGCAGTAACGCCGTATGAAGTTGTGTACGTGAATTTACCAGTACCGTGAGCCTTTGACCTGGTCTTCCCACTGTCAGCACGCTACAATGGTTTACTGTAAGAAGCTGAGGACAAACGTCCGGGCTCTGATCACGGCACCGAAGCACAGCTGTTCGCAGACACCAAAGACTTTGTTCGTTGTCTTGACTGGTCCTTTTATTCTCTGCGTCTTGGTCGACGTTTCTTGCTACGTCTCACAGTGTCCAGTGCTGGACAGTCTAATGTCCTGTTCATCTCGGTGAACATTACAGGAGCCAAACCCATAATACATCACAAGATAAACAAACAAAGATAACATGTAAAGGTGTATATATAGACATATATATTGTCCATCTTTTAGATTTATTGGGAATTCCTGCAGCTCCTTCAGTGTTGCTGTCGACCTCTTGGCAGACTCCTGGACGTCTTTAAACAAATATCCAGTAACGTCTATACCTTTACTGCGCCAATGGGGGATGTATAATTCTTCAGTATCTTTAGCTCTTCGACTGGCCAATATCGTCATTTAGAGCCGCAGTAACCTCTGTGTACAGTATGGATTTAACCAAAGGATGAAGACGAGCAGATGTCAGGTCAATCATTTTGCAGCTGAGCTTGATTTCAAGTTAGCTCAGTTTCAGTATAAATAGTGCCAGGTGTGAAACCAAAAAGACTAAATCTTGAAACTGAACCGACAGCTCTTTCAACAAAGTAATGTTTTACGGGTTTGTTCTCCCAGATTATTGGAGCTTTTTGGTAAATTGCCATCTATTAAAAGTGTATTTGACCTCAAATATGGTGCTGAAATGCGGAGAGCAAACGGTGCTGCTATCTTTCCAGGTCCCTCTTGAAAAAGAGATTGTGGATCGCAATGAGGTTTGTATCCAGTTGAGTAAAGGTTATTATTATAGAACTGTATATAATGCACCTTTAACAAGATCGATTATGTCTTTTTTTTTGCTTCACAGAAGTTTGATATTTTTACAAGGAGTCTGAACCTTTTTAGAGCCATTGTGAATAAACGGTGATTACATTTTACTACCAAAGAGTAAATCTTATTATGAACCTCGTTTAAGTCCTGGACCAGACTCATACACATCCTCTACAGCCACATAGATCTGCTTCCCAAGGTGAGTGCAAGCGAGTGCAGAAGTATTTCATCAAATCAATCCAATCAGACAAATTCAGTCAACCTACATGGAACTCCATTATGTTACAAATGTCCATCTCTTGAGGTTTTTTGTTAATTTTCAAGAGACTAATTCATAAAAAAAAAAAAAAAAAACTATTTTATGGACTTGAACATTTGTTTTGAAATGGATCAATCTTGCATGAAATTACAGAGTGTTTCGATCCTGAACACAGTCTGTGTTCTGTTCACACTTATTGCAACTCACAAAAAGTGTCATTTCCCTGCACATGCTCTCAATAGTTATGCAGAAACATAAATTAAGTCACGGCCAAGAAAGTACAGACTCATAGTACACTTTTTTTTAGTAAATCATAAAAATTGATCTAATCCACTTAAATGTTAAATAGGTACAGTTCAAGTGTAATTATGTTTAACCTATTGCTTTCTCTCGCAACATTGATATTCAAATCCAAAAAATCTTTTTCGTTTCAAGTCAGCTGTTATTCTACAAAAATCTGATTTAGAGCCATAATTAAGAAAGCTGTAAACTTAAAGGTTTTCGGCGTAATATATTAAAATAGAACACAAGTGATCGGTAAAATAGTTTGATTTCAGCTGGAAAAAACTCAATCGAATTAATCAATGTTTGAGAATTTAAAAATAACCCAATTTAGAGCAAGCTATCCTCTTCCACAAAAAAATGGTTTTAACAAGCATCCTCTAAAAGCATTTCAAACTACTTTTTTAGTTTGCCTGTTTTCAACAATCTTTCAGTTGGACAAGATGAAACACGCCGGCTTAAATTACAAATCGATCTCGGAGCATTACTTGGCACAGAGGAGAGAAGATGGATAGATGTGTTCTTAGTTATGAAATGTGCCGCCGTAGTGTGACAGAACACAGGCCTCCGATAAATACTCTTCTTGACAATAAGACTATGGGACGTTTTTTTTTTTTTTTTTTCCCCTTTCCATAACATTATCAATAAAAGCAAACTGAAAAACTAGGATGAACAGCAGAAGCTTTATATAAATGTTTGACAGTGGCAGTTAGCTGTGACGCATAAAGTAGCAGTGAAGGATCTGTGGGGAGCGGGTGGGGATCCTGACGGAAAAATCATTGAAATTAATCTTTTAGTTGACAGAAGCATTCTGTCACCCTTCACATACTCAGTTATTATCTGCAGATTGGAGCAATTTTCCACCAAGAAGTGCCTCCTGTTGGCGCAGAGCTTGAAGAAGTAAAGGGTCATTAGTCTTCGAAATAAGGCCAGGCTAATGAGGGCCAGTCAAATATCACTGCAGTCCCATATAAAGGACGTCGGTTTGAAAGCCTGAAGGTGCTGCGTTCCCTTGAGATGCTTCTGTCAAATATATATGCAGACATAGGAATTGAGGTTTCCATCATTAGGCTGAATTAGACTCCTCATTTGAACTCAGTTTACTTATTCAGGGGTAATTCTCCACTAGGCGTATGTGGGGACCGATCCAAACTAGAGAAGTGCTCGAGTTGACGTCAAATTAGATGAAAATCGTTTAAAAAAAAAACATATATCAAGCTCAGTCTAATTCCATATCCGGTCCAATGCACCTCGAGACGAAACTGCAAGGTTAATATTCAAATTCAGGCACATGAAATACAAATCATTATTTCATGGGCGTTTAGTAAATTGTAAAATGCCAAAAGCTGTTTGTCTAAGGAAGTCAGCGGACTGTACCGAGTGTTTTCTCTGATCTGAAAGTGAGGAAACAAAGCGGCTCCTTTAGGAAGACCTCGAGAAAAAGCAGATTTAGTTGAGACGTCATCTGCCCCGTCGGCCCGGGTCCGCCCAGTTTTAATAGAAGTTAGAAACTGGGAAATAAATATCTGCAGACTTATCACAACCTACAGGGAATAAACTTGACATTTATTCGTTTAACCCTCTCAGGCTCAAATTAAGTTGTAGTTGCAGGAAAAATCTGATATTTGGAGAAAATTATCATATGGGGTAGTAATATACAATTCAGACTTTTTTTGAGAGAGACATTTAAACAGCATTTCAACAGCATTTAGATGTTGCAAATCTGCAACATCTGCCTGGAGAGGGTACAAGCATTTGTTTTTTTTGTTTATCTATATCCATTCCCACGTAAATTCATAAATAATCCCTTATGACACGTTATCCAGGAAACAAAGACGTGAAGGTCTGCAACAATACTCTCAATCATTGAGTTGTGCTTGCATCTTGGCCAATGCATGTCGACAGTACACCGTCGGCAGCCTTCAGGATGTTTACATCGTCTGCTTTAGTTGGCATCCGTGTAAAAAAGTTAATAAATAAAAAGTTCAACATATTGTTGTTTTTTTTTCCCCCTGCAGAGTCTACATCATTTTTCTAGTTGTTTATTTAGACTTATCCTCCGATAATCCCATCATCTCTCTTCATTCGCCCCGAACTACTTCTGAGTAATTACCTGTGCCAACAAAACTTTACTAAGCACACGGTAAAGCATCTCTGATGAATCACCTGCAAACAATTCATCAAATGGAGAGAGGCAGAGAGCTGACTAGACTCGGCAGAAACAACAAACTATCTTCTACAGACGAGTCGTTTTAGGATTTGGAAGAAAAAGAGAGCGAGAGAGAGAGAGAGCGAAAGTCTCCGGGGGCCGTCCCCTGCCGCACATTAATGCATGGCTCTCTTTAAAATTTCAAACAAGGCCTTTCTCCTGACCTCCTATTGGACTCCATTGTGCTCTGATAAATGACAAAGCATCCCAACGGGAAGCTAACCTTGGTTTAGAAGACCAGAAAGGTACATGCTGAGCTGTGCTAGTGCTCAGGGCTAGGCCTTTTTAATGAACGAGAGAATAGCTTTGAGTTGAAGGAAATGAGCGCGTTCAAGGCTCACCGAGAGGGCAAGTGCGCACGCAACATCGACTTCTTCCATTAGAAACGTACGACCTATAACAATCTTTAATGTTTACATGGCCAACACCTTTCATGGGGGAGCAGAAAAAACTCATCTGCTATAAATTCAGATGAGCTTCTGTGATGGTTAAGAAGAGGATAATATGAATCTGCTGCCGATTCGGTATAAAAGTCTTCCACAGCCGTCACTAACAAGCCAGAATAGGGTCAGAAGTGCCTGCTGGCTTTTATTGCCAGTTGTTGATAAGTCCTTTAAATATCTCCAGCAGAGAGAAAATGTTACCATCAATTTTTTTTTTTTTTTACTTTCTGCTCAAATTGATCAGGCAGCGCATGTTGGCAGGATGATCAAGTGGCTCGTTAGGCAGAGGAGGAATTAGGACTGAGTGTGTCAGATAAGAGAAAGTCGTGGCTCCCCACAGGCGTGTGTGTGGTTTCCCCATCGCATGACACCTGTGCTCCCCGAAGGAGCTTTTTGGTGCTGCATTTTATCAGCCCGGGAACTCTTCCCCTCCAAAGCAACCCGAATGTGGGGCAGGCGTGCTCCATCTGTGTGTGGGAGAGATAGCTCAGCTCAATATTTGGTAAACACAACATGACTTGGAACATTTTTATTCTGTTAAAATGAGAAAATGTGCAAATGTGTCGCAGTTTGTGTGTGCTGTGTATGTATGTCCAGAGACCACTTCAAAAAGTGAAAATATCATTATCTTTGAAACAAATTGTGTAGATTAAACTTTTAAACTGATATTTGTACCGTTGTGATTTTCTGCTTACGGTGAATGAAAGCATGACATAGATTTGAATATTGTGTCACAGCAATAACTTCTCTTTTACCGAGATGGGGACCTAATGAAGTATGTTTAATCCCTGCACAAAGGTTGTTACTTTAAATGTACTTTAATCTCACAAACAACCTTCCTGGCAACACATATTTAATTATCTTTTATCTATAAATATCACACAATCTCTCTCAACAGACGGACAGGTACTTATGTGTATTTTATCTCTAAAATCTGTTATGTTTAGTCAAATTTGTTGCTTGTGAACACAAAGCTGGACAATAATTCTCTTTCTACTTGAGTCAAAAATGGTTCTGAGATACTCAGAGAGTGTTGCTGTATTCTGCATTGATTGATTTTTTTTCCACCAATCAAAGTTGCATAGATAGCACTGAGGAGTTAAATTAAAAAAAATGGATACATATTGAAGGAGGAGTGGAGATAAACACACTGCAGGTCAGAGGTCACCTGCATCCCTGGTCAGACTCACTAAGCTCAATTAAAAGCAACAAAAGAATGTTTGAAACTCGCTTTCAGCAAAGCAGAATTCATTATCTCTCCGCCTGCTGTTAGTGGTAACAGTAACTGTGTGGGCAATATTGGCTCCTACTGCATCACTTAACTAATTTTGTTTTTCTTTTGCGTTACCCTAACCCTAACCCTAAGCCTAAGGAGAATTGAGTCATTCAGTCATGTTTTTGGGAGGAAGCCAGAGTACCCAGAGAGAGCCTGCTCATGGACAGGGAGGACACGCAAACCCCACGCAGAAAGAACCCAGGCAAGGACTCTTGCTGCAAGGCAACAGTGCTACCAGCTGTGCCACTGTGCAGCCTCTAGAAAGGACACGTTCATAAATAATGATAAAAACAAAAAATGCCATCAGAGCACCAGAAAATGCAGTCCCTTTGAAAACAATCATAAATAAATCAGGACACCCTACAAACACTGGAGTGTTTTCCTAACCTATTTGTACACACTGATGTTTAAAATATATTTTTACCATGCAAATAACTTAAATGTAAATAGCAAAACCTAAAATGTTCTGTAAAATCTGTAAAATGTGATTTCTAGTAAGGAAAGAATTAGTATAACCCAATATTCTTATTAAAAATGGCAAATAAATAAATAACACAGAAGTGCATCATGTGCACATAATTAAAACATCGAGGCTTGCCTCTTTTAGCCCCAGAAGTGTAGGTTGTTGTGCTGCTGACCTTTGCAGGAAGAGTGAACATTTTGGGAAGACCAACAGAAACCTTTGAGGCCTTCAAAACAAAGACAGCTATTTGTCTGGTTCGAAAGTTAAGGAGGTCCCAAAAGAATTAGCAACTATCCTTTCTACCATCTGAAAATGAGAGTCAGGCGCTAAATTATTCATAACCCTGGCTGTTGTAGATTTAAAATGATTTTTGCTCAAGCAAAAAGTTTGTCTTTGACAGAAAATGAGGCAGGCATGTGTGAAAAATAATTGCCATTTCAGCCTGTCAAAGCCTGTCTTATTTGTTGACCGACTTTTTGCACGTTCCCTTCAGACATCAAATTCAAATTGAAGGTCTTTCATGGCCTCCCTCAGTCAGAGGAGACATGATAGTAACAATCGAAATATTAGTTCAAATCTAAATCTACTATGAAATAAGAAATGCTGGGCTAAACCGCAGTCTCCCAGACGGACACTAACGACTGCCATCAACATCCCTGTTCAAGCAAGCTGGTGTTTATATCCAGCAAATATAGAGTGAGAGGCGGGATTTATCCTGGACAGGTCACCATTACATTACAGAGCCACATAGAGACACACCCGACAAAACCCAACCACTCAAATACTCACTCCTAAGGCCTAAAAAAGGATGGAGGTAGGGTTAGGGCAACCCTAACCCTAGAATTCAAACCCAGCATCTTAGTGATGCTAGTACAACAAAATGTAATGTCTTGATGTCGAGTCACGTGAAGAAAGAAAAACAAAATCTAGTTCGTTACACTTCAACCACAAACATAACAAGTAAAGAAATTACAGAGTATTGCTTGGGTTTACAAATACAGTTGTGCTTGTCTTCTTTTATATATATAAATACAGTGTGAGGTTATCTGCTTGCTATTTTCCCCTCAAAGAAAACAGGGACTGAAACAGAAAAACTTTGACTGTTTCGACGGTTGATGAGCCGGTGCATTATCACCCCCTGGGGTTTCTGCTGAAAAATGTATTATCTCTGGGTAGAAAGCCATGGTTCAGCTGACCTGCAGATAGGAAGAGTAGGGATGTCAGGTCCACGCCGGCGAGTCTGCTGACATGCAGAAATATATAAAAACCTTCAGTCTGCGCTAATAGAGGTAGAAACTGCAGAACCTTAAAAGGAACTGGCCGTTTTACTACTGTGAAAACGTCTCGTGTAATTTGTGAAACTACGTTGTCTGATATCTAACATTCAAATCTATTCGGCAAACCGGAGCGTATTAAACTGTGTCGCACATTCAGACTTTTCTCCATTTAATATCATCCCCTCGGTTAATGTGTTAAAATCTGACTGATGTATAAACTGACTGCCTTTTGCTGTATCAATTCCAGCTCACTAAACGTACTACATGGGCAGATTTAGCTGCCAAATGAAGTCTATTCATGGGTGGCGTATTATTCACCAAAATTGTTCCTCATAATTAAAGCCGCTAGAAAGCCTGATAATAACGGTGCAAAGATTAACTACTGTTAATAACTCACTGGGATTTGATATGCCATTTGGAAGTAGCTCAGTGATGTTTTAAAAGGTTATGAGGGCGCAGAAGTTTCATAGTTAAAATATTGTTATTTTAAATTTGACACTTTGAGTGAATCGCTGCGTGTTTTACAAACTGTACAGCGACACTCACCTGCACGTCTCAGCAAGCCAAACTCGAAACCCGGTAAGGGTTGGCTCATTGATCCACATATCGGCACTGTCAATACCGGGGTGAGTATCGGATCGATAAGATCGGTGCGTTCGTTTTGGCCATGCCAGGACACATGCAGGAAATAAAATGCCAAAAATATCAAAATCTAACATTTCCAGTTTGAAACCTTTGTAGTGTTTGCGTGCAAAATGTCTGCTTTCTTTCAAACACAATCTGTTCAGCTTCCCTCCAACTCTAGCTGCACAAACAGCACTTTGCTCCTCTCTCTCTCTCAGCTTTATCTGCTTTCACACAGTAACTTCTGATCACAGTTACACTTTAAAATACTGACTAAATTGTGATCCATTCAGGCAGCTGAAACAAATATTACTGAAACTCAAATCTATACACTTACATAACGATAGTTACTCTTAGTATTTACGCATGAACCCAAACTGGACCGCAGCGTTGTGGTCCTTCAGACTTGTTTTGGTTTCAGGATTGGTCTTGAGGCCACATTTTCAAAGTCCCGGTCTTGTTCGGGTCTTAGAAGCGCTGAGCTTGGGATATCTTTCATCGACATGTCAGGAGCTCAGCTACAGCATCGCTTTCTTCTGTTTCACTGTAACATAGAGTGGAACTGCTGACTGCATTCTCATGCAGCAAATAAAGATTTGCACTTTGAACATTTCTGTGCTGCCAGCTGTGCCCCTTCGCCTCAGAGATGAGACGACAAGAGGGGCGAGCAAACAAAAGAGAGAAACCCTTTTCCCGTAACAAATACATGGACGTAAAACAGAAAGAGAACACACTAAGCAAGTTTAGTCTGCCACTAAGTTGCCTCCAGAAAAAAAATCTAAATTTAGCTGTAAGCGCTCTTCGGCTTGTCTCTTTCATCTTCTGCCTGCAAATTAGATTCACAAGAAAATACTGTAGATAAAGTGAAGTACGTTGTCTCATAGGAAGGGCTGTGGATGTCAGCTATCCACCTTTTTATTTTGAGATTTGAAATAAACACCGACTGGAATGCAGCTTCGCCTGTCGAGAATCGGCAACACGACACGCGTTACATCTACCACCTTTAACACCTCGCAGACTCGTGGGGTAAAAAAGACCTCTACATCTTTTTCAAAACATTTTCCTAGTCCTGCATGCTGATTTTTATCTCCCCCCTCACAACCTTGAACTGTTTGCTTTGCTTTATTTCTGCCCATCTCCTGCTGGACTCCTTCATCTACAGCAGCACGGGTTACACCGGCGCTCATTTAAACAGGTGGAGTCATGGGCAAACGCTCTCCAATCAATACAAAACTAAGTCAGTTCAAGGTGGCGTCTGACGTCCTCCGGTTGTTTTTCATTGCCTTGCAGATCATTCCTGAACTGATCCAGGTTCCTCATCGAGCCAGTCGGTTCACAACAAAACATCTTGAATCGTTTTTAAACCCTCTTACAGTCCTTGTTTATTCTTACATTTGAGTGTTTTTTGTTTATTTTTCTTGCGCTGTTCTACAGTGCTGCCCTTTCACTTCCGGTCACATTAATAAAAATGAAATTAGTTTTGCACTGCAGGAAATTGCAGTGGAACTGGGATTTAAGAGAGCAGTTGAGGATGCAGCTCTTGTTTGGTCGATGGATCACGAGGACCATTTGTCTCCTCACACGTCCCAACCGAGTCCTGCAACGGAAACCAGCTGAATTCGACGTCCCGTCCTTGAGGACATTTTCCTGCTATTGTGTGACACAAATGAGGGTTTGTTACAGTGCCAACTATACTGCAGGTGAGGAGAAGCCTACTTACATAAACCAGTTCCACCACCTGTTCATGATCATTAGTAGACCTTCGGAGGCTGAGTCAAAGTGACAAAGACAGAATTTCCTCTTCATGGTGAAGAGCGAGAGACAGACAGAGAACTCTGTGTACATCAGAAACTCATCATGGACTGATGCTGCTTTCACTGAATGCTGAGCCACACAGGAATCACCTGAGCACCGTTACTCATCCTCAGAATTAAAAATGGAGTGACGGAATGATGAATTACAAATCTGAGTTCGAGTTGTTTTATGAGAAGCCAAGGCCTCGGTTGGAAAATCTCTATTGGAAAAAAATTTAAATGTTGCCACTCATTTCTTCAGAAAAGTAATCCATTATTACAATGTATTACCTTTGAGTTTACCTGATATAATTTCTATTCAGCATTTTTTCAAGAAATTGTTGCTGTAAAACTACAGCAACGGCAACAAAAACTATGAAAAGCCATAAATTCCCAACCAGGATTGTGTAACCACCTACTTTTTTAGGAATATTGAAATGACAGATTTTGTGTTATATCTCAGCTCCAAATTAAAAATTTTTTTCCAAACTCTACTATCAAAACATTTTGGCAGTTTGCTGCAAATTTGCGACACAAAGACAGAAAAACAAAGAGTATGAAATGTGTCTGTAAGAAATCTGAGGGATCCGATTTCCCCAAAACTACGTGGGGAAAACGTTTCCCCCATGTAGTTTTGGGGAAAACAACTATTTTTGATTTTTCCAATTAAATATGATTGGGGGAAAAAAGAGCAGACTTCCAAATGTACGTCGGATGATGTCACAGGTTATTTTGGGGTCGCAGGAGAAAAGAATGCCCTGCACAACCTCTGGGTCAGAACTAATCCACTGAGCCAAGAAAAGCGACAGAGTGCAACACAGATGGTGTATGTCACAAGAGTCAGAGTAACATAAACCATTCAGAACATATGGCAATGTTAACAGCATATCCTCATCATGTGTATTTTACTAAATCACCTCCAAATAACTCGAAACGAGAGTGTAGTTCCTTTCACTTTGCAACCATTCTGTTAGATGAAAGTGAAAGCCCAAGGCGTAATGCCTTTGTTCAACATTTGCACAACAGCTCCTCATTACGTTGCCCATCTGGTAATTACAAACTCCCCGAGTCTACAAAGAGCACAGCCACTTCTGAATAAACCAGTCCTCAATATACTGTCGTTCAACAAATGTGCATTTTGATATCAAACGCAATGTTGCCTTTGAAATGTGATGCGTTGTGGTACATTTGTCTGCTGACCGGGAGAAATCATGGAAACGGCTGCAGAAACCCAGCAACTTTTTTGCTGCAACATGGCTGCGCTTGCAGCTGTTCCACCCAGATGAGACGTCCTCCTAAGCTCTGTTTGCGATTGTATTTTAGCTTTAATTAACTGCCGCCTCTTGGCTTCCAGTCTGCGGTTACTCTCTCATAGAGAAGCTTTAAAATAATAGCTCTCTAGGTATTTTTTCAGTGACCAAACTGTCTTGTTTACATTTTTTTGTTCCCTACAGAGAATTTTGCTCTCAGACTGCAGGCTTACAGGCTAAAGTCTAAAAGTTGCTCCCAGTTCTTTACCATCTCTGACCAGTATTATTTTCTCTCTGCATTAATTATAGTGCAGTGCAACTCTGCTGTCAGTTGACCTTATAACTTAAATTTGAAAATAATAAATAAATAAATTCTCTTTCAGAAAATGCAACAGATTGCTTTCGGTTTCTGACTTCTCGGCAACTGAAAACAGTTTTCTCCTCTGAAGCAACAAGCATTTGGTGACAGTGGAGCAAAGAGACGCCGAGCTCAATAAAACTGGCCATCTGCCGCAACCAGCTGGGGGTTCAGAGGACAGAAATCAGACACGGAAAGCTGAAGATGTGTCGGTCTGGGAGTGTCCTTTATGGTAAAGAAAACAGAGCAAACTGCTGGACAGCGGCTAGAACTCTGCTAGTGGCTCTATCTAGGTCTCAGACTGTCCCACCGTGTATGGGATGAAAATTAAAAACAATATATATATCATTAATGAGAATGAATAACGGTGATAGATTTGAATAAATAAAAAAAATACTATTTCAGAGTAAAATCAGAGAAGGTATAATAAAAAGCACCCGTCAGAAATTTGAAGCTGGTTTGTTTACCGTCAGGGTGCAGTTTCTGTTTACTCACACCAGAATACACAGAGACACGGAGCAGCAGCGCGCTGGTCGCGGCCATCTCGGCTTCCCACTGTGTCTGCGACAATGACATGACAGGGTTTCTTTTATGAGTCCCTTCCAGTTTGCTGCAGTGACAACAAGAGAATCGAAAAAGCTGCGGGGAATCATAGAGAGGACTCCCTGTCAAGCATTACCCCGAGGTTTCCCTTCCCCGTGTCAGGAGAGATAACCAGAGGTGCCCCAGGGGAGGCAGAGCGGAGGGAGAGAGCTGCACAAGACAGATGATTGAATAAAAGGAAAACAGAGAAACTTAATCTGATGTAAATCCATTTTTTAAGCGTGTTTGTTTTTCTTTTTTGTTAAACAAAAAAAAACTATTGCAAGCTTCAATACAGGGGTAAATTGTTTAATTTGACTTATGTATGCTCCAAGTCTTTAAGATGCAACAGAGTAAGTAATGAAATTAATTATATTAAAGAAGAGGAAGAAAACACTCTTCCCTTAAAGTTGTATTTTTAAGAACCCCCCCCCCCCCCCCCCCCCCCCACAAAAAAAAAAAACAAAAAACACACAACTAAATTATTACTACAAAAAAAAAATCACTTCTCACTCCACCACTTCTCTCAATCTACTCACCATTTCTTT
>CAEFZY010021572.1:0-83877 GCA_903066815.1 Brachyrhaphis roseni | reverse complement strand
TTTTACCGGTATGTTTTTTTTAACCAGCCCTGTTAGTGCTGTGCTACCGTGTTGCTGCTGTGTTACTGCCACGTCTCTTTTATCGGTATGTTTTTTTTTAACCAGCCCTGTTAGTGCTGTGCTACCGTATTGCTGCTGTGTTACTGCCGCGTCACAGGCACTGTTTGGAAAGAAAAGCTAAGGTATATTACTAAAACTTTGAAAACTCTTTCTGTGTACCGTCTGTAAGTAGGCACATGCGGCTTATAGACAGGTGCGGCTTATGTATGCACAAAATGGTTTTTCCTTTAAGAATGCGCTGGGTGCGGCTTATAATCAGGTGCGCTCTATAGTCTGGAAAATACGGTACTTTAAATTAATACATACATCCTTTTTTTTATCAACGTGCTTCGAAAGATTGAACTCTTGGGTGATGAAGAGGACCGCACAAACTCGAGAGTGAGACGAAGGTGACACAGGGAAAAAAATAAAAAGTCAAATAATTACAAAACACACACAAAGAAATAAATAAATTAAGGTATGCACAATGTGGACACTTCCGGCTTATATATGTTCTTTCTGTTTCTTTTCAAAATTAGTGGTTGCTGCAAATGTTCCAGATGCTCCATGGTCCAGAAATCACTATATGACCTAAGGGACCCTCCAAACTAAATTAAGAGCATGGCTGGTTTCTGAAAGTTCTTTATGACGCACTAATGTTCAGAAGGTTACAAAGGTACCATGGGGAAAGTCCGTATCATCAATTTCAAACTCTTCTGTTTGTCGTCACCAACGTTAATAGGTCCACAAAGTGAAAACAAAAACTCTAAATGCAGCTCAAATGGAAGACCCCTGCAAGTAGTGTGAAAACAATTGAGCAAAACCAGATCTCAGTATGGCTTACTGCAGGACAATTTGATGGTCTGGAAGCAGGAAGCACACCACAACTTTTTTTTTGTTGCTAACAGCAGATTGTGCATTGGAGCAATTAAACACACCTCATTCAAACATAATCTTTCCTCTCTAATTAATCCAATTTCTTGATGTTCACCTATCCCTCAACTGAATCCAGCTCATCTCCCGCTCCCCCGTTTGATCCACAATAAGGCGGCGCAACGTTGCATCACCAGCTGCTACGACATCTGCACTGCATCCATGTATTAAATGAAAACAACACATAAGAGCAACAAAGCTGTAGTTATTTGAATTGCCCTGGGAATTTTGCACTTAGTTGCATCATGCCTTAAATATTAACCCAGCATTCCAAAACCAGCGAGGTAGTTTATGTAGAAGTTACAAAAATTGTGAAAATATGCTGTTGAAGACACTCATGCTTACCTCTTCATTAGATTCATCCATTAATTATTCATGCTGTCCTTTTAGGAAATGTTCAGTTGAGAGTTGTTGATTTATCCATGTCCCCTCAAAGATTTTAAAGATTTGTTATAAAAGGAAATGGAATAACTGATAAAATACAACTAAAGAGTAAAAGGCAGGCTCTGTAGTATCCGTGTCTATCGCATACAGTCACTTAAAGAAGAGTTTTGTCAGGATTTTACTTTTTAATTTAAAGAGGAAATTAAGGCTGCAGGTGATTTTAGCAGATCACACTACCCTTAATCCTCCTTGGAGTAGTTGGAGTCATTTTCTCTTGCAGCCTTATCGCTCCATTTATAACATTTATAATAACTGCCTCAGTTGTTGAGGATGAAATCGGATGCGAGTCTGGTGCTTACTCACCTAATTGATTTTTCAGTGTTTTTTATTTTTATTTTTTATTTTTAAACCACACGACTGCCGGCTGTCGTTTCCTCGAAACACAAAACCTCATTACTGCACCAGACAGCGACATTCATTCAACATCAGCCAAACATTTAGTGACGAGCACAGCCACTTCAGACAACAAAGGACTTCACTGCACACAATCAATTTTGTCCAGCATCGCTAATACACAATTATACTACAAGATGTCGAGTTTACATGCTTCTCTGTTATTGGAGGACTGTTCATTAGTCTTGTCACCACCATTTACTCTGGATTTACTGAGAGAAAATCTGGATCAAATTAACAGCAAATATGACAGTTATTGGTAAATCTGGGTGATTCAACTGAAAAACAGGAACATTGTTTCTTGTTTTTTAACATATTTTATTCATAGAACATAGAACTTAGCACTAATGTCCCAAAACTGCTGTTCTCCTTCTTCATAAAACAGTATTGATACGTTGACATTTCTGCAGAGAAGCCTTTAATAAAAAAGCTCTTTTAGCCTCCAGGGCTGCAATTTGACAAGTAAAGCATCATTTCATGGAAGAAACGGAACAGACTAAGAGTTAGGAAGATTTAATCCACACAAAAGAAGAAAATTATTACCTGCTATGCTCTGTGTCCCCTCCTGCTGTTAAAGCTCATTTTCAGTCATAAAACACACATATCTGGGTTTCCAATTTGAAAATGGCAGATTGTGTTTCTGGGCACAGTTAAGTTTGACTGTAGGTTTTATCTTAGAAGAAACTTGTAAGACAAATTTCAAATCTTCCATAGGACTAAATAATGTTCAGAATTATCCGGCAACAGATGTGAAGCCGATCTTATCTATTTTGGCAAATGTCTACAAATCAGCCACTGTCCTCGACTGCTCTGGTGTCAGAAACGATTGACTGACAGACAGTTTGACTGTCTGCATGTTCGCAGTTAACAATATTCAATGTTGCCAACTCAGCGACTTTCTTGCTACATTTAGCAACATTGCAGACAAAGAAAAACAAAAATCAGTATCAGGCAAAATCAAAATTTGCAGGTCACACCTGAAAAAACTGCAATTGATGCACACCTAGTATCAAATGTGTAATTAAAAAAATAACTCCATAATTTCAAACTTATACAGCTTCTAAAAGCAATTGTTAAGCAGTTATCTTTGTTTCAGTGGATTATTTGCAATGAAAGTAGCAAAGTACTATCTATATATTTGTGTAAGTGGTTTATCTGTGGAAAACTCAAAAGGTAAATACACCTGTGATGACTTTGCACTTTCAGCACAAACCCAGTCAATGAAATAAGACATGAAATGGGATTTTGAGCCGGCACACTGCATGTTTCACACTAAATGTGTCTGTTCATCTATTCTATCTGTAACGAAAATTTCATCTAGCTTGCATAGTCAGCTTTAACGGTTTTATATTTATAACTGCTTCATTACACCTCATCCAACTACACAGGATGGTCACCATTTTTCCACAATTCATTCTGGTGTTCAGGAATCAATCAACCAAATTCATATTGAAGGACAGATGATAAGTGGAGATAAGGATTGACAATATAAATGTATGTAGGGATGGATGCTATGTTAAGCATAAAGAGATAATTATATAACAAATGAACAGAAAAACAAACATTTTCCCATATTTTTCTTTTCAATACAGAGACTGCAGGTGTAAAATCCTCTCCATAAATAAATTAAATAAAAACAAGCTTCACCAGAGCGACTGATCACATTTCACATCTGAGACAAATGTCCTGTTTTTTGGAGGAAAACAGCCTAAGGTGGTTCCCATGTGTCAGCTATCCATCTCTGTGTTAAGCCTGTAGTCTTTCTCCATGGTTATTAATCGCTGTTAGCATTTGGCAGGAGTTTCTCACACAAGCTCTAAAAACAAACCAAATGATGGACAACAGCGGCACCATAGTTCTCCCAGTCAAACCCCAAACGTCTGACAAAATACAGAAACACTGACAATTTGAACAAAGAAATTATTACATGCATTTGATGTTTTCACTTTGTTGTGAGAAGTAGTTTACTCAACTCCAAATATTCAGTAGAGTGATATAATCCTGAAACTTTTTCACTTGTTTTTTTATAGTTATGACTTTTTAAGCATTCCATTTTACTATACAAATGCAATTTATTATGGATTTACTGCCAATATTCCCATATGGGTCGGGCTTCAGATATGAAATCTGCAAATAAAAACACCAATTGTAAAAAGGTAGATGGATGAATGGAGAGAGGAACTGATTTATATGTGGACGGATGGAATGAAAAGATGAGAAAACCTTTCAAGCAAATGAATAATTCTAATTGGCTGGAAATTGTTTGGCATTTATCAGCAGTAACATCCTCTCCGATGAAAGAGAGATGATGGATATCCATCAATATGATTAATACTGAATATTAAAAAAACATTTGTTAGTTTCAAACTAGTATTTGAAAATAAGGTTATCCGATGGGATATGTGTCTTAGGAGTGAAAGAGAAGTAAAATCTGAAGGAGTAGGGAATGCATCCAAGTGTGTTTATGTGTTTTGCTTTATTCCTTTTCATTCTGTCTATAATCATAAGAATACATCATGGTTGGTTAGACTTAAAATCATCAGATTCTGGTCTAACTGTAGCTTCTCTATTCATCTGCCTAAATTGTTTATTTAGTCCTAAATTTGAGACTGATTTCACTAAACTTTCAGGTCATCTAATTGTAACACAGAAAAATCTGAATCTCAGTGAAAACAAAAAGCTGTTTTCAAAGGATTGTTTGATTTATTAAAGGACAAAAGCAATCCAAACCAGCTTGACCCTGTGTGGAAATGAAAATTGCCCCTTGAACCTAATAACTGGATGTGCCATCCTCAACAACAATAACTGCCAATCAAATATTTGCGATAACTGGCTTAGCAGAAAACACTTTGATGTGATTCCCTCCCAGAGTATTTCTGCTTACATGTGCCAGTAAGGTCTGCCCTCAAAGGCTGAAAATTTATGACCACCTTCGCTATAATTCTGGCAGATTTATTACCGACATGACTTACTAAGTGACCGTGGATGCGTCTCCCATTTTATTCATAAATCTAAGCACAGTTTCTTTGTAGAGGCCTGTCCTTCTAGGAAGAAGTTTGAAAAAGTCAATCTGGATGGCTCTAGGATAACAACCTCTTACCCCTACACTTAACCTAAGTTTACAAGAAGTGTAAAGTTTCAGGATGTTGATAGAAAACTCAAAGGAATCACCGTAAATCTGTTTATAGTCTGCTGAGTAACTGGCAGCGCACCATGGTTTCTCTGTGACAGCGGTAGGCCAGTCCTCTTATAACTGTGAAGATGTTGCAGTGTGTAAAGGCAAAATAGAAATGCCACCCACTGAGAAAGTTAAGAGCTTTTAGTTTTTATGAGCAGAGAATTGAATTACAGTTAATTATTCTTCCTCAGTGGGAACTGTGCTCTCTTTACAGCTTCAGAGAACCGTGGGTGTAGCGTTAAATGGCAACAACAAATTGACCACAGAGCAAACCAATAACGTTATCTCAGTGACTGTAATTACACAGCATCCCTGAAGTCTCTTTCTGACACGGTCACTGATCTGTTAAAGAAATGCTTGTTTAGCTTTCAGATATAATGTATGTATGTGTCTACAGAATGAAAGTGAAATGGTCTTGATGAAGCAGGCTGCAGACATCTCCCTGGTTTCTGCATGAGCAAGGTTGAAGTTGAAAAATAAAAGCCTGGAAGTGTAATAAACTCTGAAATGTTAAGGCAGTACATACAAATTCAAACAAATGGGGCTGGATGAATGATTTTTGCCCCACTATTGAATTTAGGTAAGCTTATTTTATGATTAACATAAAAAAAAAAGTTCAGTAAGGTAATTCAAGATTCACCAAGAAGTTGACTGGTGACTGGGTTGGAAACTAAAAAAAAATCTATTTTAATTCCTAATTTGTGTGCTTTTCATATCCAACAGGCTGAGCAGGGAAAGCTGTTACTGAAGGAAGGACTCAATGTGAAAAATTTTCAGAATCAGTGAGGTCAAACAACAAACAAACTGTGTGAGAGGCTTTTAATAAAACGATTTCTACAAAGGTATACAGCTTAAACTAGACGCTTATTTGTACAGAATAAAGATGGAGAGCTTTTTTTTCCACCGTCTGAAGTTAACTTGGATAACATGTCAGTTTTAGGTAAATTAGAATAACAAAAATACTCTGATTTGCTAAATGAGACAAATAATGTCAGAGATTTACTTATCAATGTCTTCAAACTCAGAAGTTTAAGAAAACTTGAGATCAGATATTGGCAACAAAGCTCTAATCCGTGGATCTCTATTAGAAATCATTAAAAATATGAATTAAACTAATTAACAGAATACAGGGAAACTATAATGTTAACTCAAAGGGACCAGCACATTTATTTTTATTTTCTCAGGGACCATGGGGACAGAACCAGCTCTCCAAAAGAAAGAAAAAGAAGAAGAAAGGGCTTAATTCTGCCATTAACAAATGTTCTACTGCTTGTTTAAATATTCATTATTTTAACAACCAGATTTTTTTTTGTTTTTGCAGTCTGACTTTCACTCGGAAAATGAGTACACAATAAAAAAACCTGTGGATTATGAAGAATGCACTTTATGGGAGGAGTGGTTGTTTGACTGTGTGTACAGACAGAGGAAGAAGAAGAGGAGGCGGCCTCTCTGAGTTTTAGGAAATAAAGTTCTGGGACAGTGCAGAGACTTCAGAAATTTTAACTTCAGCTACATAAATTTAATCAGCAGAGGCTTTCATGTGAGATGTGACTCCAGCAAACTTCATATTTTGTGTGATGCCTCCCATTCAGACATTAAATTGAATTGAATTTAATCTGCTAGGATGCAGCAGTGCATGACCAAACAGAATGAGCGCTCTTTCATCTCCAAAGTAAATTGTGTGCTTTTAGAAAACAAACAGAGTAATCGCAGAAATGGGCTCAATGAGAGTAAAAACAAAAAAAACATCTACAAATGTAATCATTAATTGAGACTAAAAGTTAATCAGAGGTACGAAGGAAAGAGGAAAAAATCAAAAATGATGGCTGAATAAATTTGCTAGATCAGTGCACAAATAAATGGGTTTATAAAGAATGTTGCCAGGGTTACCTGAGTGAGGAACGGAGCCTCCACGACTGCTGTTTGGAGGAGCCTGGAAGGCGTAGACGACGTCACTATCGGCGATGGCGGTCAAGTCGTCGTCATCTGAAAAGGAACGCTGGAAACCGGTGGAGTAAAGTTCGGACAGGATGACCTGGACCACAGATGGGTGGACATTAAATGTAAACATCAAACGTTTTTGAAACAGTTTTTATAGCAGAAACCTCAAGGTTCCTGTTTATTTTACAAAAAGAAAAACCCATTTAGAATTTTTTTTCCTTATGAATGGATTATACAGAGCATTAGCTTTATTGGCTCATGTTTTTAAAAACACAAATTTTTTAGTGTGGCATACTGTTAAGTAAGCCTTTTAAATAACAGCATCAACTGTTTACAGAGTGCAAACACTGCATTACAAGACTCCTTAATGCTTTCCAGGTAAAACATTTCAAAAGTTTTCATCTTTGTCCCATTTTTAAAATATACATGCAAAGCTTAAAATAAGTCCAGCACAAGTATTTCTATTAATATCAGGCATTAAATATGAAACCCTCAAAAAGTGAGGAAGGAGGAGATTTGTTCTGTAACAGCTGGGTTGCTGGTTTGAATCCCTGATTTATACAGGGTAATGGACTGATAAATGGACAAATGGATGGGCAAATGATGGATGGACAGATGAATGGATGATGTGTGGACAAAGAAATGGAGGGAGAGACAGGATAATGGATGGATAGTTTTGCTCTGAACTTGAACTATCCTGGTGCCTGAACTCTCATCGCAAATGAAGAAGAACGCTCCAAGTCTGACATGTAACATTTATGTTGTTTTTCCAAATAAACTCCACCTATACCTGGATACAACAAAGATCATAAATCACTGGGAGTTTTGCTTTGACCCACAGGGGTCATTTTGCAACCAGCTCACTAAACAAAAATGACAAAACTGACACCATTCATCATCTGCAGCAGCACAAGTCAGAAGCTGATGAATACAAACAATTCAGGAACATTTTCTTTAGGCATTTTTCTGACCAGTGCAAAGTCAGTGTGTGTGTGTACCTGATCAGGAGCGATGTTGCCTTCTGCTGCTACCACGGCTCTCAGGGAGGATACAGAACCAAATAGAGGCACAGCAAGCCCCACCCGCAGGTACCTCTGACCCTTTGTGCTGAACACCAGTGTCACACACAACGGCCTGTGGTGTGAAACACAAGCACAAAGAGATCACACAGATAGCAAATGTGTGTATGCTTGTGAATATAAAGGTGTAAAAGGTGAAAGTATGGGGGGTGAGTAAGATAAATGACAAGGCACAGAAAACTGTTCAGCTCCTACAATTCGTAGAATAACTAAACCTTCATACCAAGGCCTGTCACACTGAGCAGGTTACATATTTGTATGCAGACACAGATACAGGTATTTCATAAATATTGTCAAGCAATGCACATTCACAGTAACTATGACCTGTCACAATGCCAAACAGAGATTAATGTGTCTGTGTGGGATCCAGTGAAGCCAATGGCAGCAAAAAAAATAAAATAAAATCATGTTGTTCATGAGACGTTTAGGCTCAACTGAGTCATGCTCCTTAACAAAGAAATTCAACATTTAATAAAACATGATTGTCTGATTTTCTCTATTGAAAAATTATTTTTTTCAAATAGGAACCATCTAACTCTGGTGAAAAAACAGAAGAGGTTTAATCATTTTCTAGGATTGAGTGCGCTCCCCATAACTCGGTTTGCTTTGTAATGTTTTACCAAAACATTCCTACATTCCTACTAGGAAATGTTTTAAAGATACAGCATTACAGCTTGAAACTTCAGTGTATTTTATAGAAGTTTTATAAGATAGACAAAGTGAAGAATTATAAAATGAAAAGAAGAAAATATCAATAAAATCACTGTGAAGTAAAAATCTGAAAGTGTGGAATTAATTGGAGGTAATTTCTCCCTCATCTGAAACCCTTAAATAAAATCTAGCACAACCAGTTCCCTCAGAAAGTCACCTAATTTATAAATAGTAAATAATTTAGCTTCAGTAAAATTTCAGCTGTTCTGTGAAGGCCCAGAAGTTCATTGAAGGACTTCAGTGAACAAACAGCATCATGAATACCAAGGAACACAGCAATGAGGCGCAAAGGCAACACAGTTAATATGAATGTAAATACTTTGGTCCCAAAAATGCAATGTTTTGTCCTTTATATAAAGTTCCATGTGGCTACAAGTTGAAAAATGGATGGATTTAGCTAAATAAAAGGAAATTCTGAAGAAAAAAAAAAGAATGTTAGAAGCTGCAAAAACCTTGAGAAAGAGTTTCACCGGTGACCCCAAATCTACAATTACTACGATCATAACATTTTCATGTGCTGAACAAATGACCCAAAGTTCAAACATAAATAAAAGAAAATCCAACCATAACAAAAAAACTGATGTTCACAGATACTCCACATCCAATATGTTCTCTTTTACAAGTAAGAATGAGTAAAAAATTATTTCCATAGACGTTTAAAAGGATAGAGACATATGCTTGGGTCAACACCATTTGCAGTTCCACCAAATATTGACCCAAGGGGATTAAACATTTCAGATTACTACTTGGAAAATCATACATCTTTTTCCATCCACCTCATAAATATGCACTACTTCACATTTGTCTATCACAGAACATCTACAGGTCTGTGTTGCAACATGACAAATCATGAAAATGCTCAAGAGCTGTGTATACTTTGTGTATATTTTGGACACTTTCTTCTTTTCAAGCATTTTCACAACACAATATGCTTGACTATTCATGCACATCTAAATCAGTAAAGAGTCATTGTCCAAAGTGAAGCTTCTATGTGCAGAGACGTGTCGTTTTTACAGCAATCACTGACACCTCCAAAGATGAGAATGAAGTGACGATGCTCTACTCGGCACAAAAAAGGACAGAAAGAAGGAAGGTGAATAAAACAAAGACAACAAGTATGGAGAATAATAAGAAGTAGAGAGGAAAGCAGCTAAGATTATTATGCCATTTCACTGAAGATGAAGACTTTGTAATCGCTGACACCACCACCACTTCCCGTTTCCCATCATGCATTATTCAGGTGAGCACCGTGTTAGCAGTCACAGGGCTGACAGGGCAGACAGCCGGAGGGGGGGGAGCAGGATCTGAGCCGCTGTTTTGTTTGGATGTGTAACTTCAAGATGAGGCACACGGGTGGAACAGTAAATAGGGATGTCATCTTATAAATGAGGATTTTAGACGCTCTAACTCTGCTGGCTCTGAGACACGTTTTCCTCATCAGCCCACACAACTAATACCCTGAATTGTTGCAACAGCAAGTAATTAAATTATAGCTTGAGAAAGCGTACTACAGCTAGAACATGCCCAGATGTGACCGTTACTAAGCTATTTAATGCTTGTTACTGGAAGAGATGCATTTCTGCAGCGATGATGGTATTTTTCTAGCATTTCCGTTGGTAACTCAGACCATCCAGCCGTTTGCCTGAGGAAATATCTGCACAACGTGGTTAGCTCCAATTATGAGGAAATATGCAAGACAAGTGTCACTGTTGGGTATCATTAATCTCAGTATTTATAGACATTGTGGCTGAAAACATGTGAAAATTATTGCTTAACCTGATCTATATACATATATATGTTAGTATTGCTCTCAGTAAATTATATCATCAACTCAAAAAGTAAAAACTCATGTTTTATATAAATTCCTGACACATAGACTGAAATGATTTATTTGTTTATTTTTGATCATGTTGATTATTGCAGCTTAACACTAATGAAACGTCAATTATCTATATGGAAATGCTGGCCTACCAAAATGATTCATTTGCTTATTTTTAATAATTTCATGAATTACTATATGTCAGTGTAACTGTTTATTCCACAGTTTTTCCTTCCACTAAACTTTCAATGGAAATGACTTAAGAATCATTCTGAACAGCCAAGCAGGTCATTTGCTGATCATATTGCTGATCATCTTCACATAGACATCATCTATTCAAAACTATTATACCATTCTACTATAGTGGCCATGAAGGGACAGGCAAACACCACTGTAGACTAGCTGTTGTAGTTAGGTGTATTTGTTGGGTATTCTGTTATAATTTGGGTTTCCAGATCTTACTTTATCCTGCAGGAAGGACAAATGACCCTTCAGAGTTTCAGTTTTTGTGTTTCCTGTGCATTCTACTACACTCTTGTGGATCAGAACTGGATTGGGATAAAGGGAAATTCTGCCTTCTATGCTGAGCAGCACAAAGCAAATATGCCTTCAGAACTAATGTTTGACAATTATTCAGTTTTGTTAACCTACACTAAATATCCACAACATAACACTTTTTGCTCTGTCCTTAAAATATTTACTAATAGAAAACACAAAAGCAGGCCAATTTAATAAAAAAGTAGATTTTTTAATATTTAGAGCAATTAGGAGAAAATATGTTATATGATCAGAGCAAATTCAAAATCGTTTGACTGTCTTCTGTTTTTCCTCCTTGCATACCGGCATTATCTGCAGCACCCAGCCTTGATGCCATGCTGGCAGCCCAGCTCTGCGTCCTCTCAGGGGGCCTCAGACTTATCAGGCATTCAGCAGGGATACCGCTGCAGCAGGACAGTGTAGCGTGCGCTTCTGGTCAACGTGTTGCCAGTAACGCCCAAACTGAACCAAAAAGAATTCCCTCCTGTGCTGGAATAAATTAAAGTGGCCAGAGCCCACACTGTCAGAGAACTGCAGCTGCAGAACAGAGTTTGGAGTCACGTCAGAGGAAGCCATGCAGAGAGGATTCAGAGTGGTGGCATCTGCATGCTTGCAGATAGTAAGATTCCTGGAGGACTTGCTGCACTTAAGGGACGAAATGTAAGAAATCCATGTGAAGTTGGTATATGTTAGTTGATTACTTAGCTATTTATTGCTGTGTGACTATAGTGAGAGGGGAAATGTAAAGTTATATAACTAATGCACACATCATAAAGTTATTTCATATGTAAATGACGTGTAAAGCTTTAAATACCTATGTGGTTATTGTGGGTGCTTAGTTCTCTACTGTAACACAAGCTAAATGTGGGCTTAAATTGGAATACATACTGGAAAAAACTAAAGCAAAACATGCAATACTGATGAAATATAATTTTGCTGCACTTAATAAACTGCTAAAATTTTTAGCATATAAATTGATATTTAAAAAGTTTCAAGCTATTACTAGTTAGTAGCAAATGCATATTTTCAAATAACTTTTCAGAATTGAGGTTAAAAAAAACATCTATGATTGGAGGGCCAATGGTAAGATCAGTTCAATTTCGTAAGTTGAATTATAACCTAAGGAAGTTGTGGATCCGACGAGCAATTTTGGAATTAAAAGCAACAGCAGAAACAAGCTAAAAGCAAACATAGTGTCAAAAACATTCTTCATATAAATACTTTAAAAAATCTATAAGTTCAGTTTGTCTGGTGAACCTTTGTGCTCTACTGCCTCATAACTTGGATCTGTTGTTGATGTATAATGTCTGTATTTTAAATGTCTATCTTCATTGTTACATTGTTTTCTGGTTAAAATGTCTTCATGTGTCAAAGTTATACAGTCTTACTGAAGTATCCAACTTCCAGTGCAGTAAAAAATGGAGACAACACACAGAGATTGGTCAGGGATTTTTGGCTACAACAGTTTTTCACTTAGTATGGCAATGACCTTCTGCTGGAGGTGTGTAACGCCCATTATATGTGGTTGACAGCCTAAATAAGGCTCATCATAATTGCAATGTTACCCTTTGTGTTACACGTTATACATTACCTGGTCTGTCGCAGGGGAAGCGGTAGAGAGATGCATAAAAATGGGTCAAAGGTGTTGCTTTGCTTAAGGCAGTGAGGGCATGTCAGGGAAGACCTGCAAAGAGACAAGAGACAGAAAAATTACACATTTTTCATTTGGCATAAATATCCTTTAGCCACATTTCTGTCAGCTTGTACCACTGATGCAAAAAGGGCTGGAAATTCTATCAACATTTAAGCCATAAGAGCAGTCTAGTGGGCTTTGAAAAATGTACAAACACTGTCGCAATGATAGCAATTCAAACAGCATCACTTTACCAAATTCTAAGTCCTTCCAGTGAGAACAGGATGAAGGAAGTATGCAGCCTGCTTAGAAAACCATAACAAAAAAGAAAAGGAAATATTTAAATGGAAAGAAAAGAAAAAAGAAAAGTGAAAATAGGAAAAACAAACACTGACTACAAAAACAAAGGTTTAAAACGACAGCTCTAGAAAGGCAGAGGAAACCGTTGAGAGCAAAGACAGAAGTTGTAAGGCAATAAGGTGGAAGGACACAAGAAAAATGAAGAGATGGTTGGCAGCAGGACAGTTGAGCTGACAAAAGCTAGAAGGTAACGCTGACAGAGAAAAGGCCGAGATAGGGTGCATCAGGGTTTTAAAGCTGACAGAAGGGGAGATGATAAGAGCTGAAGACTGACAGGAGGATAGGAACCCATCCTGTGGGTTGCTATCAGAATGATATCCACATCCTGACACTGTTCTCCAAGGCAGAAGGAAGCCGAAAGGTTTCTGAATAAGAAATGCAAACTGTCCGGGGCAGAAGCTAGGAAAACCATTTGGGATCTTGACAAAAAAAAAAAAAGAGAGATGCACCAATCAGCTTTTACCAATATTTGCTTTTAACCAAGATCTGATCTGCATGTCTCCACTTTAGCCACTTTTGATTTTGCAACTGAAATTAAAAACTACAAGGGATATGAATAGTTTTGTGCTAAACTCTATTTATATTAAGTTATTTCTCTCTTTTAGAAATTGCAATAAGGCAGAGTCGCTTCAAGAAAAATAAACTTTTCTATTCTGTATTCCAGCTTTTTCAGTTTTCAAATAAGGAACTTACACAAAAAAAACTTACACAACAGAATCAGAAAGATTTTAGATTAAAAAAAAATAAACTCACATGCTGGGTTGGTTTAACACATGATTATTAAATAAAATGTTGCTGCAACATTTTATTAATTTTTTCCATCAATCACAACAAATAAAGACCTAAAGAGTCCAAAATCTTACATCTGTCTCTGGTTAGAGAACAAAAGCCATTATTAAGAAGCCTAGCATGATTTTCAGGGTTAAATGTTGATGATAATAACATAACACAATGACCAATCAAAAAAGAAACATCACATTATATAAACATCACACTAATACTATGAAGCTTAAATAAGTTTTTAAAATAATTTTTCTTTTTTTTAAATCTAGAGAGTTTATAGGATTAGACCATCATGACAGATATATTAGTGATAGAACAAATCATGTTTATTGTCAGCCAACATTTGTGAATTTTGCTGTACCAAATAGTTGAAATTTAATCAACATGTTTACAGTCAAAGTTATGCAAAAAAAAAAAAACATTTTGAAGGTAAAATGTGATGGTAAAAACATGGTGTATTTTCCTAATGCTAAAAACAAATCATAGCTAACCTTCAGTTTTTCATAAATGGTCTCAACTTTCCTCAAATGAGTGGAAACAAAACTGAAGTAAATGGTTAGAACTTCTGCTTCTAATTAACTCTGATCTCGGTGTGGATGAAGGTCATATTATTCATCTGCAATCTGTTGAATTTCAAAGACTCTTTTTCAATATGAGGTTTTAGGATAAATCAAACCACTCATAGTGAACTTAATTTTGTTTTTAGAAGTACTTTCATTGAAGAAAACTAAATGACTATGTCAGTATGCTGTAGCTACAAAAAAACAAAGTTGTTGTATTTTTCCTGTAGTGGTTCACTGAAAGAATTTTGATTTCTGGACACACACAGCAAACTGCTTTATTTTCAGTCTCATTTTTGTTTGTTTCAATGATTGTGCTGGTTCTGGATGATGCCCAACTCCCACTACTAAAAGTGTCTTCACCACAAGCATCTTGAAACATTATGCAGCGTCGTGCTGATTCCAACAAGCCTTTCCAAACCACTCTAAACTTAGCTGTTTCACACAACCAGAGGAAGTGGAGTCATCCTTCCTAATTACGATAGTACTGATTTAACAAAAATATGAGGAAATAAAAGTAAAATAATGGATTTTTTTTTTAATTCAGCCATGTTTCAAGCTTGGCAAGTGTAAGAACTACTTTACATTTGTATAAGAGGTGTTAAAATAACTTAAATATGTTTAAAGGGGCCATTGACATAAAATTCACCAGATCTTGCCAAAAACCCAATTAATCTAGATATGAAAGAAAATCAAAGCTAAATTATGTTAAAGTAATAAGTTGTAATATCACATTTTGAAATCAGACATAAAACTTAATGATCTTCTGTGCATCTCTAAAAAAACAGTAATTTTAAAATAACAAAAAAGTTTGTAAGAAAAACAAAGACTTTCCTTGTCAAAAAAGGCTAATGATCAATCAGATGGAGTCCCTGACAGAGCAGATTTTGGACATGGGGAACCTAAGCAAACAAACAAAAAATTTAAATAGTCTGAGCCAATTAATACTGACAATATTCTAAACCTCAACAAAGGTTAAAATCCTCCCTATAAAAGGCACTGTTACAACTCACTTCATTAAAACCTGCAGCCTATTAAAGGAAATCCTCACATCATCCCACTTCCAACAATCAGAACTGTCCCTTTAGGAATCCTGTCATCTAAACACAATCGGCCGAATTCTGGTGCTTCACCAGACATTGTTGTTCCGAAACGGTCAGTCCTAGGAGGCGGCTCAGTAAGTTACTTTGCTTCAATCATCCAGGCAGTCAGTCATGCGTCTCTGGCTTTTAGACCATAGAACTCTCTCCATTCTCATTCTCGGAGTCTGGGAAAAGACGTCTTGTCAGGGGAAATCAACTCTGCTAAAAGTTCTGGAGAAAAGAAAAGTCTGAAAGTGTGAAAACATGAAGTCCTGTTTGTTGCTATTTTGTTGTGTTAATGCTGTACAACCATCGACATGTTTTATTTTGTATTCAGGCTTTTTATACCATTACAATATCATAATAGTCCATACATATTATTAGACAGTCAAAATCTCAATCATTGTCAGATTGTTTGCTCAGATTTTTACTTTCCACCACTTTAATCTGCAAGTAGGAGTTGCAGTTGAAATACAACCAAGTAGAGCCTCTCCATGTTAAAGCTTTATTTATTGTTTCAAATTTATTTCCTCAAAGACAAAACAAAAAACAACCACACACTTTCAAAAGAGCGACCATTGTCTTGGCCACAGTCCCTCTAACCACATGCTAAGTGGAAAGCCATTAAAATTATTTGACTAATTTACTAGATGGCTCATTGAAAAATTTGTTTTATATAAACAGATGCATGAACCTATCAGCACTTAGAAGGTTAAACTTTTTGGGGATTTTGAAATGACATCATTCAGTTTGAGTATGTTTGTACAAGGCCAAGATCACAGATTTTGAAAATGATTAATCAGCTTGGTTCTTCACATATTAATGTGTGAGTACTACATTTCTCCCTCAACATATGAAACTTAAACTTAAAGTACAGCATAATGGATTTTGTTTACATGTCTTGTCCACTCTTATGTGTACAATAATCCCATTTGGTGTAAGGAAGAATATTTTATAAGGGAGAAAATGTTTTCTTAATGCTTTTATATTTGCGGTTGAGAGGTTATTTTTCTTACATCGGCTTAAGTGAAAAGTGCTTTTACACCAAAAACCTTCTTCTCCACTCCACAATAAAATGACCTTCTTATTCACATGAAAAAGAAATAATGAAAAAGAAAATAAAAGTGACTATTTTCACAGAATAATGTCACGCAGTCGCTGGCTAGCATCTACTTCAAAGTCTGCTTCAACAAAAGAAGCTGGTGTGTCAGCAGGAGGGTAAATGTTTGTGAAGCTAAGCTTTAAGGAAACCTCTGCAGGTAGTAAAGCATCAAAAATCAAAATGAAGAAGGTCAGTGTCTGGAAACATTCTTGGATGGTACTTAGCTAAACACACTGGAACAGCCAGACATTTCCCTCAGAGGTCACCAAAGTTCAGCTGCATATTTAGAAGAAACGATCTGAGAAGATGAAAGCTTGCTATAATATACGGAGAGCTGAATATGTGGTGTAAAAGCACGTGATGGGTAGAAAGATGCAAATCAGTTACACCATAAGCAACTGTCAATACCAAAGGCATGTCGAGAAGAAAAATAACACCAACAATGATAGGCCCTGCTCTTAGGAAAGGCAGCAAATTAGGTGTATTGTTCCACACACCCATTACTTCCTCATTAATGAGAAAACCTGGACGTTTCATCCTAGTTAGGTCTCTAAAATTCTGGGATACAGCATATGACAAGGTGCTTTGGTGATTTTATTGTGTGGACTTGCAGCACAAGCAAGTCCACACAATGCAGTCAGGTAACCAATCTGACTGCATGAGTATTCCAGCTGCAAACTGTTGCTGGTCTGCTGTAACTCAACAGCTTAATCAGCGTCTCTCCAAAGCAACCTCAAGTCAAGTCAAAGTTTATACATCACGTTTACAACAACCTCAGCTGACCAAAGTGCTTCGTAATAATTACAGCATCATAGATCGATATATAACATAAGAAATAAAATTTAATACTAAGACATACTTAATAAATTCAGGGAGCGGCCACAAAGACAGCTCTGTCACCTCTAGTCTTTAACCAGAAGCTGCTCGGCTGATTTCTCACAAAGAAATGTTTTTACAGAGACAAGCTTCACATGCAGTTTGTCTTGGTGGGATTTAAATGGAGTAAAGCCTTCCCTTGTCAGGATACAATCAAACTTTAGTTTTAACTGTTGGCAGGACTGGAAATTGGAACATTTAATCACAGGTGATGAGATGAAATATTGCTGCCTCATTCACCCAGCTTTCAGACAATTTCTTGGTGTTGGAAAGTTTCATTGCTCTCAAAGTGTCACAATGTGACAAATGTGGTCATGTTACGGGTCTCTGCTTGAAAAGGTTTTGATTTTAAAATGGATCTTACCCAATTTTACCTTCAAAACATTAATAATGAATAATTCCTTAAAATCTTTGATCAATTTAACTGATCAGCTATAAAATAAGTGGGATTTTCTCAAAAATAGCCCCAAATTAAAAGAGTGTTAACATCTTATATACTCATTCACGTTGACTATTACAGCTCACCGACTTATTTTTTCTTTCACACATGCATAAAACCAGCCAAAGGTTTTTGATTTCTCTCTATAAAAGAGACAAATGTCTCTCAGTAATATTCATCAGATCATTTTAGAAAAAAAAAAAATCACCCAAGTCCCTTTGTTCATCAGATATTGAAGATTTTTAGTTACGTTAAGATATCCATGATTAGTCTGTTACTTTTTGCCAGTTTTGTTTGCTTGTGTAGTTTAGAGTAATTCTAAGAATGTCAATAGCATAACAATTTGTTATATACTGTTCAAGTATATGTAATATTATGTAAGACCTTCCCATCAAATCTACATCTAAATACACTGCACTGTAGAAAAAACAAAAAACTTCCTCGGCTGATTTGCCTAGAGAGAGATTGAGCTTGAGCTTTTCTCCGTCTCTGCTGCCATTAAAAATAAATACAGCAAACAGAAGAGAGTGACAGACAGAGACGGGAGGAAGGTTTTGACAAAGACTCATTTAAAAATGAGGGGCACAATGGAGCGTCTGCAGCACAAAACTCCCACATAAGCAGCACAAACCACAAGGCGGTCCCCGGCTCTAATCACAAACATTTATTCAGATCAACCAACTCAACCAAACTCCTTTGAGGAGCGTCTCTGTGAGATATTAAAAGAATCGAGAGGGAAGAAGGAGGAAGAGAGGGAGACTGAGTAAGTGTTGTAGGCAGAAGGAGAAGGGAAGGCAAGAGAGCAAGGTGGATATAAACAAAAATCTTTAAAAATGCAGGGAGCAAAACAGCATCCAGTGCGATCAGTCATGTTGAGATTGGAGGAATGGCTCTGTTAGCATTTAGATGCAAAGTAACTCCCTGTTGAAAAGATGACTTTAAAAGAAGCTTTGCACTCGGCACGCTGCAGCCAGCTCAGAGTAATGAGATAAGAAAAATGGATATGAATATGCATATGTGCACTTCAGGAGGCTGGGTGAAACCAAGAGCAGGAAACAAATTCCCAAACATTTAAAATATCCATTACTCATTAACCAAGCGGGAGCCGCCAGGAAGCTTATTCCTCTGAGCCTGAAAACAAACCAACACAAAGGATTCACTGAGAAAACTTACACTGTGATCATGTGGGGAGAGAGATGATGGGCTTAAAGGGTTGGTTCGAGCTTTTTGAAGTGAGACTGTGAAGATATTGTTGGTAATAGCTCTCCAACCTGTAGTAGGAGGATGCCATCTCCCTCATGTTTAATTCTTTCCACAAATTTACTTCCAAATTAAAGTCAGGAGTCTGGCTGGACCAATCAAATCATTCATATTTCCAGTCAACATGTTGGTCAAATTAAAAGATCAATTCAAATCTAAATCTGCCATGGGAATGAATCATTTTGGGCTTGACTGTTTTACTGATAACTTCACAGAACTTCATTCGATTGTTTTTAAGGACAAGTAAAAGAATCAAGCACTTTACAAATAAAAACTGCTATAGAAATATTCAACGTTTTTATGGTTTCAAATCTACTAAAATTTTCTCACATTGTTCCTGCAGTTTGATGTTCCTTTAATGAGACGGAGTTAAGTGCAAAACTGCCAAAATTTGGACGATCCTTCACCTGTTTGCACACAGTGTTGGTTGATTCACATGGTTCTCTTACAAGGAAGTTTAAGTTAACTCTCTGAAAATGGAGTGAAACTAAAGGAGCACAGTTATAGTAACGTCCTCTAAGCTACAAGTAGCATGTCTGTTAAATGGAATCCGCATCATAAAGTCAGTAACAGATTGTATCGTTGACATGTCCTGCTAAAGTGCTCTGACTTTGATTGCGCTCCAGCTGCGGTTTGTTGCATCAAAAGTATCAACATAATGAACAGAACAGGTTTAAAAAAGATGGATAAATGATGCGCCTTACATCACCAGCCCTCAACCACACACTGCTGGTGCGGGATTCTTAATTAAAAAACATGTCTGCCCATGTGTGTTGCCCTTTAAGCAAGTGGCTGGCTGGTAGATTAATTATCAGCTTGTTAGACCCTCAGGTTTATTCATTAAAGAGTAGAACATCACATCACTACAATAATTCAATTGCTATTGTAATAATAAATACAACAGTAAAATTTTGTTAAGAGCATTTGTACACTCCATAGCCAAACATACAATAAAAGTGCAAGACTTTTTTTTTTTTTTAAATCCCTTCTCCAAACCCCATAAACACCAACTATAAAACTGGCAGGTGCAGCACAAGTTTGTGTTTTCTTTTGATTATATTTAACTGAAGGACAACTAATGTCATTAATGGACGAAAGATTTTTGTGATTTTAAAAAGAATGGTTGTCAATACACTCTTTGTATCAAGTCAAAATAACAATAGTATTACTTAATGTTTTATTAGCAGCAGAAGGAGAGATTGGGAGCATTTTTTACTGGATAAAAGGAGATAAATAATTTTACTTATATTTTTATTATAATAACTATGAGAGTTGAATTGTTCCAGTGAGAATCTCACATTGATCCAAGTTAAAATGTGAAGTGAAAACACAAATATCTGTTTATATTAAAATATTGAACTGGATCCATTGAAAGAGTTCTGTTTAAATTAAAAAAAATATTCACTGTATACACAAATTATATATCTTCAAATAAGAATATATAATATATAATCTTCACTACTCACTCAAGCACAAGAACACCGTGATCACTGAATCACCTTTTAGTATCTTTGGTTGTGTAAAGGTGCTAAGACCTGCTGGAAAATGAAATCAGCATCTCCACAAGGCTTTTTAACTCAAGGAAGTATGAAGCCCTCTAAATTTTCCTGGAAGACGGTTGCGTTGACTGTGGGTTTTAGAAAACACAGTCTATCACCACCAGCAGATTACATGGTAACAAAAATCACCACCAACTGTGGAAACTTCACTCAAGACTTTAATCAATTGGGATCAGATGCCTCTCCCTTCTTTCTCCAGAACTGATTACCACATAAAAATTTTAACATAACTCTGAAAAAGAGTTAAATTAACACCAATTCTGATAAGGACCAAATAGACTCGGCAAGTGTTGATTTAACGCTGCAGAATTTAGTTCCACAGTTTTTTCTTTCACTCAACTTTCTATAAATAAACTTGGATACAGCCAGTCTGCTCAAGATACCTTAACATATGTTTGGTTGGTTTGTTGATTAGGGTGTAACTTAAGAAATAAAGGCTTGGGGTTTGTCACTATATCTGTAATGAATTTGTACAATAGGTAAAATATTGAACTTTTTTGTAACATTCTTATACTTTTAGTTTTAAATATTTTTTTAAAAGTGAATATTTCAACGAGTGCATTAAGTGAATTGTGGTCCTCACTGAGCAGTGATTAAAGATCTGTGTAAGTGCATGCCCTATGGAATCTACTCTTCTGGAAAGGGGAACCATTACCTTGCTTGCTCTAAAAGACAAATAGTAAAAGCATGAAGAGGAGCCCTTCAGTATATCTAAATATAGCCGAAATTGTTTCTAGTGTGGATGTAAAAAGATCAGAGAGGCGGTGTGTGTCAGAGACAAGAAATAGAACAAAGACAGAGCAATAAATTTTTGCTCATAAGTGTTTGTGGAAGGCATGGACAAGACATTTATATGAAAATTCACTATTATTGGGATGAGCAAATGAATTCTCAGCTGATGTATTCCAGTTATGTCTCAAGCACTCAGGCGTGGGTAGTACAGCGAGGAAAACCAAAGAGAAAACACAAAGGGGGAAAAAAAGACGACACTCAAGATAATCTTCACTCTTACTTTAACACTCTGTAAACTCCCCAAAGAATAGGCTTAGTGCGAGTCTTTTCAATTAGCCAGTCTGAGAGCATCATGGGTATTTAAGCACTACAGGGACATGGGTAGACATTCGATCCATGATTGAGCAGACAGGGAAATGGATAATCACAGGACACAAAGGTTGGTTAACCTAACACAGCTATCATAAACATCATAGTTGTATCAGAGTCTGACCTTTTTATTGATTGGCTAACAGGTTAATTGGCTAAAAGCCAACATGTGTGAGATAGACCAAACACGACAGGAAATATTCTCCAGGGTGACAGACTAACTGCACTGTCACTGCTATTTATCTGGAGAGATTTTCTCTCCAGATGAAACATCATCAATGTGTTTTGAACAGGAAATACTGTTTACTTCCATAGAGATGCATCGATTGGAGCTTTGAAAACTAATATTTGATCTTTCAAATTCAGTATGCTCCATCACAGCCCATTACAGGGAAAAGGTGGAAACCTCAAAGAAGATAAATTTGGGACAACTTTGATCTGATGTGTTCAGGTCTCTGGGTAGCTGCTGGCTGTACACATGGTCAGCAATAATACTCAGATAGGTTGTGAATTACCCCACCTCCACCAACCTGAAGTGTTGACACAAGACAGGATGGATCCTCACTGAAATTGAGACTCACTGGACCAGGCAACACCTTCCCTGTCTATCATTGTCCAATTTTAGTGATCCTGTATGAATTGTAGCACATGCTCTGTTTTTACCAGACAGGAGTAGCACCTGATGTGTTTTTCTGCCTGAGGAAAGAAGGCCTTTTTGCCCACACAGCTGCTACACAATTAATATTTTCTCTTTTTCAAATCATTCTCAGAGAAGAGGTTGTGGATGAAATTCCTGGCCAGACGTTTCTGAAACACCCAGACCAACCCATCTGGCCCCAGCAAGCATGTCACTTTCTTGTTACATAAGTCCCTTTTATTCCACATTTTAATGCTTAATGTCAGCTATTCATCTTAGTAACATTCATTTGCCTAAATGCACTGATTTTGGAATTTTGATTGACTGTGGTGAAAACCATCTGAACAGATGTACAAAGGACACCTGGTGTTTGTGGACATTAGGGACCACATCCTACTGAGAGATCCTCCATTTTAATAGCTCAAACACAACATTTACTTTAATATGTATTAATGCACACAGTGGAAACAGTCTTACCATGGTCTCTCCTATCTCTGATTGTTCTTATCCACGGTCTTTCTTGGTGCCAGTTGGGTGTTACAGCCAATTGGCACCAAGGGAAATAAAAGCAGCTAATTGACTGCATTGCAAGCACCATCCACACGCATGACAAGCAGCATTGTACTAAGATATTTTAACTTCCCAAACTCCATTGTCTTTCAAATATCTTGGATATGCTCTATGAAAAAAATAAACCTTTAAAAATGTGTTTTTAGTGTTTTATGCCTTTTATTCTTCCTCTGATTTACTTTTAAATATCTCAGTGATACTAAAAATAGTCTTAAGCCCTCAATGAAAGCTTCCCCACTGAAGTGTGTAATCAAAGAAAGATTCATTGTTTGACTTTTTAATCGACTGCTCGCTGATAAATGTTTTATATATTTTCTTTTGATTTAAATTTAAGAAAAAATATTTGTGTTTTTCCATTCATATGCTAACAGCACCCTCAACTTAATTTCAATGATCATAATTAAAGTGATTACAGTTGGACCAAGTCATAACTACAGTGCTAACTTTTAGTTGTCACACCTTAGAGATTTGAGGGTAACATTTGACTCAAGTTTTACGTTTGAAGAACAAATTTGTTCAGCTGTACAGCAGTTCAGTACAGAGGAAATCAAGTGTTTAATGTTGCAACTGTGGAATAAACTGAACCTACGCAACAATCCAACTCTTGATGGTTTTAAATCTTATTTAAAAACGTCTCTTTCCTCACTGGTTTTCAATACAGCATGAGAGACATGGAGTTGTAGGTGAGGGATTGTTGTTTATTTTGTCGTTTTGTACTTTGTTGTCATTTCTGTATAGGACTTTGGTCAAAGTTGTAGTTGTTTTTAAATGTGTCTTACAGATAAACTGGAATACTCGGATCTCAAGACCATTTTTGGGTGCATCTTTAGACTCAAATATTTTCTATGTCATCACTTCTACTGGGTTAACAGTGTTGTACACTGATGCAAGCAAGATTTAAAATGGTTTGTCTGTTTGATCAACGTCATTTAAGGTGAACTTTTGAACATTGTGTTCTGGGCTGGAGAGGATCAAAAACATCCATGATATTACAAAGAGCATTGTGCAGAAGGCGGTATCCATGACGGCATAGGGGTGCAAAAGTGTCTTTGGCTTACATCACTTACTCCTTTGTAAAAATGGACCATGTGAAGCTGTACTATAAAAACATGTCTTACAGCCTACCAGGCAGATACATTGTTGCATAAAGCATAAGTGACCTGTGGTGCCCGCCGGTCGGTATAGTCATGTAAGATCCATTAGAATACAGGCTGAGCCACAAAAACAGCAGAAAGTAGCACTAAACTGGAGATTACTGGACATATTAAGAGGGGAGTATAATATAAAATCAACTTTTTTGAGCTCTATTTCATATTATAATGTTATTACGTCATCAAAAACATACATGGAGTTTTTTTAATTCTTTCATGAGTGTTTGAGAAATCCTTGAGTCTCCGGGGTACTTAAGCACTTTATCTCGTAAAACACTGCCTATTTCCAAAAAGCTCCTCCTTGAAGCTGCAGTCATCAGCCGAGCTTCTGCCTCAGAGTTTTCCTCCCCCACACCCATTTCCACTCCGTTCCTCCAGACTAGTGGCACCAGCAGTTAGCAAATGTCTGGTGGAACTGCAAGTCTGCTAAGCTTATCATAAAAGCTACTTGTCAGTTCAACAGTCCCAAGAATGGTTGTAGACAGTATATAATGGAGATTGTTGTGATGACGTGCTGAAAGGCGGAGTGTCAAAAAGAGCAGTAGCTTCTTAAAGAAACAGAAGCCCAATTTCAACGCATAAAACTGTAAAGTCACATATTTTTTAAGTTATTTTTTATATAAACAGCATTTTAATAACCAAAGGTAACAAGTTACTTGATTGTGTTATAAAATGACAATATGTGCCTTGAAAATACATAATACCTATCCCTCCCGCCCTTTTCTAAAACTGCTTATCCCTCTTGCATAAAAGAAAAGCACATCTAATTTAGATGACAAACTAAACTTCCTGTGAATTAGAACTTAAAATTTGCAACTCATTAGTAAAAGTTTAACGGAAATCCTTATCCTCAAGGATGAAGCAACTAAATTCCACACAGATGAAGGCAGCTGACTTTGTACTGAAAGTGAAGCAAGGAGAGCCAGAGCTGTAGATAAATCCCATGGATCCTCCATAGGTCTGTCTGACCTATTTTCATCCATTCCCACTATGTCTGAATAGATATAGTCTCTAATGGCATGTACTGCCCTGTGCTTACTAAAAAAAAAAAAAAAAAAAATCAACCCTAACACCTTATCTACAGTACACAGCAAGCACCCTGAATAATTCATGAGATATCCAAGTTTTAAAAGTAGTCCTCCTTATTCTCACTTTCCATTCTTTTGCCAGAAACACCTACAGGCAGCAGAGGCGAAGCAACATTTCGTTTGATATTATTCTCAAAATATAACAAGTAAAAAAAATAACAAGGAGCATGTCTACAAGAAGGTCTGGAGTGTTTGAACATATGTATTATGGATCCACCGATATGAATGTTTCGGCTGATATTTATATCTTATGTCAATGATGCTGTTATGGTCAACAACCAACTATAATTGATATACATTTTTCCTTTCATCACCGGAAAAAAGACCATACAGCTGAAACTGCTTCTCTGCCTCAGCTAAACACCCAATCCTATACTGTATCATTATTACAGCCACAAGCCCCAACAAACACCACATGGCCAACCACTCTCTTTTCCCTCCCAAAACAAACAGCAACAAGATGAAAATAAACCTGGGTTTCTAATTTTGGTGCAGTTGTACATATGGGATCACAACCAGAATGTTAAAAAATGACTAAAACCAGTCAATACTGATGCTAATGTAGATGCATCTCCCTGCTGTTTATCTCAGCAACACTCACCTGTACTGAGCCTGAAAGTGTTCTTGGACAAAGCTGTGGCGACCCCGAGGCTGCTGTGTGCTGGGTAAACTGGAAGGATTCTCTGATGCACTGGTTGCCTGTAGGCAGAAAGGTAGAGAAGAGGTACATTAAGGTAACAATCACTGTAGGAGACGTTAGATGGAGAACTCAAGCTTGAAAGACAATGCTGTTGAAAGCAAATGTGCAAATACAGGCAAGGCAATGTCATTCTTTTTGTCTATACGAATCCAGAAGCTAGCATTCTGTCTATATTACCTTTGTTCTCTCATAATTAGAAAAAGGAAAACGCCTCACTTCCAAATCTTCTCCTCTCACAAATTTAGCACTAAATAAATAATTGAGGCAGATAATCTTAGATAAATAGAGAAGCAGACTCTAGAACAGAATCTGTTGATTTTAAGATTGACCAGCCATAACCGCTGACTGGTTGCTCAGAAAAATCTTCTTTTCCTCAAGCACAGAGTGAACCATACCCACTAACAGGCCCAAGAACAACGCTCTTCAGTGTGGAAGTTATTTCTACAGGAATAAGTCTCAAAGTTCCCAATTTTTCCCTATTATCAACAAGGTATATACAACTGCAGTCTGAGGAAGCAGTAGTTAGAAGTTATTTAAAATTATTTAAAAATATAAATATTTTCAACAGAGGAATCCCTTCTGCTCCTGGAGAGCTGCTTTGATGGGCACTACTCGTTTTACTCGCTTTGTACTTTTGTAGTTTTTATTAATTACTAGGCTACACAATATTAGGAAAATATGTAAGTGTGATATTATTGTTCAGAATTGCAATTTCAGTATTGTTGGTTATCATCCAACCCACATTTTTCAGAGGCATTTCCTTAGTTACCATGACATAATGTCCCCACCACACTTTCAGTTTTAGCAATAAAATCAAATCTGGTTTGGTTAATAAGGGGCAGTTAAAGTCCATCCACTTGGTAAAATATGCAGAGTGTGAATGCATAAAATTTGAGACATGTCCTCCAAGTAATCATGTCTAAACAGTCCTCTGTGATTGTGAGATACCGCACATTCATACTGTGAAGACGACTGCAATTCAATATAGTGAGCAGCTCTGTTTTAATGCCCATCATTTTTAGGTAGGAGCGATTTACCTGAAGTTGACTTCAGCAGATACTAGAAAGGCTGACAGGATTACAGAGTACTTGCTTATTTTTATCCTTTCAAACTTCAGCCTGATTCTGTTATGTGACATTAAATTTGCAAATGCTGGCGGCATTTAGGAAATTCCAGAGTTAAGGTAAGGATCTGCAATTCCTATTGAGTAAACACAGAGACAGATATTTGCAGGTAGGACAACCATGCGGATATGGGATTTTTAAAAAATCTGTTCTTAACCACTAGCTGTAGAAGATGGTTTTATTACCTACAGCAATGTACTAATGTACACTAAAATAAAAAAAAAAAAAGCTGCACTGGACTGAACAAGTAGGAGATACTTCAAACATATAAAGAAATAAAATAACAATGCAAATCCAAAAAAATGAAAACAGCAACAGACTGATACATTTATATTATTTCACCAACACTGTTCAAGTGTCAAGCCATGGCTGCCAAGGCAAAGAACATAGTTTCTTCAAGGTATACCCGACTTAATTTTTAAAAAAGTCACTGATACCTAAAATAGCTAAATTTGAGTCATCTTCACTCAGTAATAACCTCCTCAAACGTCATCAGTGTCGCCAGACCAACCTGACAGCGATATCTGATCAATCATCTGGCCAATCTCCGATTAGCATCAGTCAAAAAGAAAATCGTCCAATTTCAGTTATCAGCCATTTTCTAGGTGCAATAAAAAACTAAATATAGTAATTTACAAGATGTCAATGAAGATGACTTTCAATGATAACAGATAAGATTCAAGTATTAGCTAAATTTGATGGGTATATAAAACATCTAGGTTGCAAAATGATGGTATGATGTTTTGGAGGTAGACATTCACTACCTCCAAGTGAATGTCTACACTCCACATGTGACCTTTGAAACTCATTATTCAGGCTGTTTTGTATCTGGGAAACTTGGGCAACAGACACTTAAGTGTCCTACTAAAACCTTCTGTGTGACTCAGCACAGACACACCAAGGTACCAAGAACTCGTCTCGCCTTCCCTCTCTGGGGAACTGAGACTTTCTCTATTCGTCTTGAACCGTGTCCACAGAAAAATGACAATCTAACTTTGACAAGACTGTCCTTTTGTTTGGACAGAATCCAATCAATGGTGCATTAATTTTGAACAATAAGCTTCTTCTTTGCATCTGCATAAACTTCTCCAAGTATGACTAACTTAAATATGTACCAAGGTACAAAGGCACAAGGACCAAGAAACACATCTGGCTGCTCCCAAGCTTCCCTTCAGTTTTAGATTTGACCTCATGCTCGCTTTGATATGTGGCTCAAAGTATTTTGACAGAAAATTTTTTAGCATTTTCCGGGATTTATTTGTGTAATATTAAGCACAACAAAAGAGGATTTCAAGAAAACACAGCAACACTAAATGTCTTATTCAGGTGAAGTGCAACAGTCTCTGAGCAAAATAAAATCTAATTTTAACTTTTATTTACAAAACAATCAACTTCAACTAGCAACTGCATCTGATAGCCATTTTCTCTGCTTTCCTCCATGTTTCCCTTACACAGAATTTAAAAAGACCAATGCTTACAAAAAGCAACTTTTAAAATAAAAGGAAAAATCTTTATGTAAAAAGTAGTTATTGACACACCCCAAAAGTCCTTGTAGAATCCAACTTCTGCAAACTGTCACCCATTGCATCAGGCAACATCCCAACCGTCAGCAGCCATCTTCAAGGGGCCAGATGATGTTAGGTTGGAAGGCTAACACGAACTCCTCAATGAGTTGAAATGATTTCTTATTCTCCAACTCTGAATTTTTCTTCCCCACGAATCTGTGCTCTCATCGGTTTGAGGAGTCAAATATTTCTCCAGCCCAGCCAGGGGAAATGTTTTTTGCCCCAGATGCAGCCTTTGTCTGTCTGCTGGTGGAAGCTCAGGTTCCCTCTGGATATCTCTGCACTCCAATTCCTACATGAAAACATATGCTAGTATCAAAGCCCTGCTGATTTCCCGAAGCACACACAGGCATGTGGAGGTCCTGAGCAACTCCACAGAGCCTCTCCATCTCACAGGGTTGGTCTAAAAAATCGGAAATCGATGCAACAGAGAAAAGGAAGAAGAATGTAGTTTGTGTCACTGTGAAGAACATACAAGATGAGATCCTTCAGCTGGAGATAAAAAGCTTGATCTATAACTAATTGGGTGCAGCTTTCAGTCAAAAAAATCAACTTTTCTTAGAAGATGTCTGTGCAAAGGAAAAACAAAAAAGTGAACTTAATTAAAATGATGTGTCTGAGTTTCCTTAAACAACAGCAAAATTACTCATTATTTAAACTTGTTATATCCAGACTTTGGTTAATGAACTTTGGATGTCACTAATGAAATTTACAGCCTAATTAGCCATAAAGTGTAATAGCTTTCAAACCACAGACGCAACCCTGTCATTGCTTTTAAGCCCTTAATGAAGACAAATTTGGAAAGTCTTCCATATTAAACAAGAGAGAATAAGAGATAAAATAAACGGTGGCCAAACAAAAGGATACAGAATCTGTTATCATCCCAAACCACATTTCCAATCAACATGTTGGCTCAGAAGGCATCACACATTCACCTTTGCTGCCAGCCGCAGCTCTGAGTCATCCTTACACATTCAGAAAAAATGCTGCCCGCTCACTCACAAGCATCCGGGACTGAGTACTTATTAATAACTTGAATGCCACAACACTTTTCACCTCATTTCCTCATTTTACTCACTTACTTTGCCACAAAGCAGAAGGAATGATGTTTATTGCTTTGGCTAAAAACAGGAAGACAGAAAAAGATCCAAATAAGCTGATGATGTTCATTTTAATCCAACAAGGGCACATCTGATATTTAGGAGGCAAAATTCAACTCACCTACACTTGGACTTGAGTGATTCAGTAATTTGACTCAAGAGTTTTGTTTTGAATTTTTCCTAATCCACATTGGTTCATCTTTGTATACATCCCTAAATATACACATTCTGAGGGTCCACATTTTATCAAAAACTCTACAAATAGCTGTTTGGAGGACAACATTAATTTGCTTATGTATTCCCTGTGATAGGTTGGTGACCTGTCCAGGTTGTATCCAGTGACCACTGCAGACAGACCCACCAGAAAAAAGATACTTAATATGACAATAAGATAATCAGCCTATTGGATGGACTCTCCAATACAGTTTTCAACTGGCACAAATGATTAAAACCAAAATGCTGAAGATAATGAATGAGAAACAGAGAAGGAAATTTTTGATTTTGCCACTGCGTGATTTAGTAATGTCAAGCAGCCTTAATATGGATAGGCAAGTTTGTTTGTAAGGACTTAAGAACCAGGGTGATGTCCTTTATTTTCCTAGTTTTAGTGTAAACGTGAGCAGCAGCGGTTTGGATCAGTGAAAGCTGTCTGACTTTTCAGGGAGACCTGTGAAGACACTATTGCAGTAATTAATGCGACTACAGATAAATGCAGGGATGTGTTTCTCAAGATTTTGCTGAGACATTTATCTTTTTATCTAGAAAATGTTCTTCAGGTGGTAGGAGACTAACTTTGTAATAGTCTATATGAGTTTTAAAGGTTCAGGTCTGAGTCCATTGCAATATCAAGATTCACTGGATTAAAATCCAAAGGTTAACAGACAATGGAAACAAAATAGGGCTGATTTTGTCAATGATCACGCCTCATTTTACCTGATCACTCCCACCACAGCCTAAAAGCTACACACAATTGTACAGGACTGGTTTCAAAGAAATCTTGACATCTTTTACCTGTGCTAAGCAACATCGAAAATGCAATTTCCTATTTATGCTCAACGTAACTTTTTCAGCCAAGACATTTCACACATAAGTCCATGGTGCTCTTTGTAGACCCGCTGCTGGTTGTCAGCCCTAAGGCTGGTTTAACATTTTGCACCAGCCTTACAGCAGGGGCTTCATGGTGACACTTATGTATCAATATTCCTTTCAGCATAGAAGTACATAAACATCTTCAGCAAAAAATGAGCGGAGACACATTTGTGGCAGTCTAAAGCTCTGTCTGTGAGCGTTGGCTTCTTCAGCCGGTGAACTGCAGCAGCCTTGTGCAGAACCAACAGATGGAAACAATCAAGATGTCGAGATCCAACATTTTTCCTTTGAACTTGTCAAAATTGAACTCGACTAACATGTAAGTATACTTTCAGTGGTGGAGATGCTGAAGTTTACAACAAATGGTGGGACATGATGAAGGAACAAACATAAAAATATATTGTTATTGCCATGTTCAGCAGTAATATTGAAATTGCATGTTTTCATTACATTATGCAGTCCTATTTGCTCAGTTATTTCACTGTTTTTTTTTTAAAGCTAAAAAGTGTGATTCCAATCTTACCTAATTATTGTTGTGTGGTGGATTTACTCCATGATTCCTTTTATTCAAAAAATTCATATTATAGACATTAAAAAGGTTCTAAGTTCAAAATATATATCCTCGTCATTCCCACTTTGCTATGAAAGAAGCCCGCTTAAAAGGTCAAAAGTATTTATGTTAACCTCTAGTCAAAAGCCAATAGTTGACATAAAATGATGTGTTGTCAACCCAGAACTATACAAAATATGAATTATTGATTGAGTAGGTGACAGAACTGCATGTTTATGTTGCTATGATGTGCAGCTTCTGTCTCCACAGTTTTGTCTCTGTACATTTTTGTTTTCTGAAACTGCGTTCCCCAGTTTATGCTCAGTGAGCTCCTGGGAATCTGTCAGTGGAGTGGAAGTAGTCAGCTCCTGGTAGCAGCTTGATGCTGTCAGTCTCCAGCAGGATAAGTGATGATGTCTCCTGCAGAGCATGTGAATTAGACGAACTGATGTAGACATAACTCCTGGCTGCTTAAGAAAACAGTCAGATCACCCTCTGGTATTTAGAGACGACGAAGCATCAGTAAATCTCTGGTAAAAGACAGCATGCAGTTTATGAGCAGGATTTTTAAAATAAAGCAACTCTTCCATTTGAAGTCCCTAACAACCAAATACCAGATCCCAAATATGTAATTCTTTGAAGGGTTGGTAATTAACTGATTGCTCTTTGCATTGATCTTGTTTTTATGAAGTAGAAATGTCTGACACAAAGAGAAACTTTAGTAGTTCCAATAAATTTTATTAGTCACTGAATGAATAAGTGGCCATAAACCATTTGTATTATGATGATTTACAGCATGTTCTACCCCAAAGTATTGGAAACTGGAATGTTGTGGATTTTATGAAGTGGTTCAGTCATAATGATCTAGATGCACTACAATGCAAATGTCCTCATGACATTAAAACAATACTTTATATTTTATAGAACAGGACTTCTCTCATTTAGTTGCATATTCAGAACAGTTTAACCTCTGTGTCACTCTGTACAGTCACTGCATTAATAATTAGTTCTTATTTAAGACAACTGTTAGCGGCATAGTGATGCAATTAGGTTTACTGATTTATCTTGAACATATATAATGTTTTTCATCCTCACCTAATTTCTAAGTGTTTGTTAAGCTTTTTAAAAAATCAAAATTTATATAAACTCAAACAGGTTTTTTTTAAATAATCTCTTTCCAGAGTTAACCAGTTTGCTTGAAAATGTTTCACATCTCATCAGAAAAGCTTCCTGAGTTCTTGTCATTAGTTACATTTTGAACTATAGATGATTAGATCCATTTTTTCCATAAGAACTAATAAATATCTCTTAATGTCAAAAGGAAGCTATGTTAGTAGTAGTTACCATCTGTAGCTTTGTCAGCGCCTAACATCTTGACTCTGGTTGTATTCTTTGTGAAACAGATTTTATTTTCACAACAAAGCGTTTGTGGTTTTTTTACACCTCTGTTATAAATCACTGAGTTTTATGTATTCAAACTAGGAAGTCAGCGGTATTAAGGAATATTTTGGGTAAATTTTAAAGTCCTTTGTATCCAAGAGATAATCTACTGATCGACAGGACTGTTTAAAGCATAGAGTGCCGTATTGCTTCCCCTCCCCCACCTGTTGCCTGATGGCTGACATAAAGCTGCCTCACTTTACTCTTACTTGTATGAAAAATAAATTTGCCAATTTAAAATCTCTATGGTAACAAAAAACATACACTAATGGTGTGAAAGTTGTGGGACCACCACATATTAATTAAGGTAGCACTGTTTCCTGGCAGACTAACACCCTCAACACACAGCTTGTTTGTTGTTCGCTTGCTACCAAATTTAGAAATTTAAGAAAATTATGTCTATGCTTAGCTTTATGCATCAGAATCCCAGTAGCTAATTGTAATATTGTTGGTTCACAGAACTAAGTAGGCACCCTTAAATAACTTGAGGTTGAATAAGGGAGAGGAAACAAACAAACGGAGAAACAGAGCGAAGTCCAGACTGACTCAGAGAGAGATAAGGGAAAGAATTCCAGAGAAGGGGAGGAATGAAAGAAATGCTGTCCGCGCAGTAAACCAGCTGAGTCACCTTTATTCTTTCAGCTGGGGGCAGCTGCTAAGTCGGCCCATTCAGACCTAGCTTATAGAAACAAGGCGAGCTGGGAGATAACGGTGGAAACCCCACATGCATGCTCAGCCCTCCTCCTCTGCCCTCTTCCACTCATCAGCTTTCTCTCCTCTTTGTTTCATTAACTTGTGCCGCTTCATGTGGCTTTCTCCTGACAAACTGGTGAAACTTTATTCACGGTTTCGCATTCTTTTGTTGCCAAAACGGAGCTTCAAAGCATCTTTCTCTGATCTCAGACCTGCCCCCTCAGGGCGCTGCGTGCACCCACTTCATTTTAAACGGTGCCAAGTGCAGCCGGCCAGCCTCGTCACTCTGTGGCTGTTACTATGGCGATGCTGGCGAGCCTAAACAGAAGCAGCACAGAAAAATAAGCAGCCTCGGACAAGAGCTAGAGGCAGAGATCCGACGGCCAAATCTGGTTTGGCTGGAGCCATCGCTCTCTCCCTTTCTCTCCGGTGTGTTTAATCTGCCTGGTGGAGGTGTTTATTCCCCAGCAAATATTGACTTAGAGAAATAAAGGAGTTGATGTCACACGTTTAGAAAGAAAGGGGGAGAATTTATCCCTTCTACAGAGGATAGCCCTGTACGGCTGTTTGTGCTCTCTCAGGAGGCAGGGGAGCATGACGATCATCACTGCCAGAAGCGTTGGACCCATCAGAAAAAAAGCAGCACAGCTGATTGGTGCTTGACATCCGGCAGACGATTGAGAGAGATCATGTGCGAAAGAGGAAACTGAGAAAACTCTAAATTTAAACTAGCAAAAATACCGCAGTAGGAGAAATAACGTTTGGCCATTGACCATTCATACTCACTTGAACCATAGCTGAAGATCTTTGCTGTATGTTTAAAGTCTTTACATAAGAAATGGAAACTTACAATTAAGGTTGCATATACTGATTTATGCAAATGTCAATAATTTTGGGAGTTTAACTGATTTATTGAAAATGTTCCTCTGGGGTGTTGGACTATAAGACAAAAAATAAAATTTTAATGACTTTTAGCTTAAAGTCATTGAGGATTTTCAGTAATCCGCAAAGGATCTAAGTTATGGATTCAGGCTCAAATATATACATTCACCACTCATATTTGCTTTAATGTCTTGGTCACCATGAACTGTAACAGTTTCAAACCAGATATTTCTTCACTCTTTTTGGAAAAATTCATAGGGTTCATGTAACCTGGGTGGTTTTTGTTAAGAGCTGCACAATCTAAAGCATTGCAACCGTCATCGCAACATCACTGTGCAACATTGCCAAAGCAAAGCTCTGCTTGGACACTATATTCGGTAGGTTATAACGATCAAGGTGATATGATTTCAAACTCAAACAAGTTAAAATACTTGTCCATTTGGATGGATCTGGCCCACATATGATACAGACCTTAGTGATAAAAATGGTAAACAATCAGGAGCTACTGTGATAATGAAAGAATTTAGAAAAATGTGGATGAAGCTTATTCACCGCCACAATATAAAAATATTTCACAATTTTATATTTCTTAATATTGTGCAACCGCAGTGGCTTCCTGGCACTGAGCTTGCGTTTCAGCATATATGTTTAGTAGAGGTGGGGATTTCAGTGTTATCCACTCCAAACTATCTTTTAGGATCATTATCCGGGTGGAACATCTGCACTTTGTCCAAAACGACCAGGACTTTGAAACTCGTCTTCCTCCATCATTTAATCTGCTTTTTGCAATGCACCAGTACAACAGGCTGCAAAATAGTCCATCAGTATGATGCTGCGGACACCAAGCCTAACAATTGCTACACCACAATTAGGTTTGATAGCTTCATTGTTTCACAGAAGTCATAAAAGTCATTGATTTCTTCCCAAAAATTGCAAGGTCAGAAACCAGAAACCTATAAACTCTAATAGGTTAAAAACCACAGAGCAAGCAATAATACAAGACGCAGATCTAAATTTTACCAAGCATATGAAGTCTATCAATTACCAGATGGCTACTTTAACATTGCCAGAATTAAGAGCTTTGTGTACAATAGGAAACAGAAAAAAAAAACAAAAAAACATACTTTCATTTGCAACAACTTAGATTAGTGTAATGGTATCTATACAGGTCTCCATAAAACACTAAAGGAACAGCTTCCACTCATCCAAAGTGCCCAAAACCAGAAAAATGGATCACATTACACCAGTCTTTAAATCATTGTAGTGAGTCAGTGTTTGCAAAAGGACTGCAGCTTAGCCATAAAGGTCACACAGAGCTTTATCATTTCTATCATGTCTTAATTTTGTTTTTCTGCTGTTATCTGATGCTTTGCTCATGTTTTGATGTATTTGTTGTTTTCTATCTCCTGTCCTTCGTTGTTTGCAAAAACACTTAGTATTGCACTATTCATATACACAAACTAAGCCAAAGAAATCTGCATGCCTTCACCTTGAGTCTTCCAATCATTTGTTTTGTCATTGAGCCAAATAACTGAATCCTTACCTACTTTGTCTTTAAAAAAAAAATAAAAAATTCTCTAGGAGAAAGTTGGTCCCTCTAAGAGGGGAGCTGCAAACTTCAGTCAAGCTAGAGAATAGATTTCTCTAGCAGAGATTTTTTTTTTTTCATATCTGGCATGCACTCAGTCCAAGTTGATGCTAAAAAGGCTTTTCCGACACATTCTAGTTGATCTGGAGCCTTTGTGGTCCTGGGTAGTTAGGGTTGTTAAATGAAGTTTAAGCCACGTTATATGGCTTGGGTCAGAGATTTAAGACTTGGACATGAAAAGACAATGATCCCAAATACATGCCACAACTGGGTTCAGTTTATTGATGGCTAAAAAAAAAAAAGTGTTTCTCTGTAGTTAAGAGACATCACAACAAGCTTCAACTTATGAACTACATTCTTGTACAATTAAGCTTAAATTTACTCATACACCTGCAAAATTAAAGTAATTTTACCAATATGTTTCTTCTGACAAGAAATAATAAATCTCCTGGTAGGGGAATTAGGGTGATGGCAGATGTAAATATCTGGAGCTCCTCAACAAAGATAGGTAATCAAAATGCCAGTGGAAAAATGCAAAAAGCTGCCCAGCGGTTATAAAAATGTTTGATTGCTATAAAGTTTCCCACTGATTACTGAGAAGGGCCTACTTTCTTTTTTTAAGCTATTGCATTGTCTTTAAAGAGATGGCCATCTCATTTCCTATTAGAAACTTCCTGGTTGAATGAACTGAATCTAAATCAGAGGTTTGAATCAGTTGGGGCTCAGAAAAAATGAAATTTCAAATTAGCCAATTTATATTTGTGCATACGTCTGGTGCATCTAAAACAAAAGTGTACAGATGAACTCTACCAAGCTTTCAGCATGCCTTCCATTCAAGCTTTAACAGCTTTCGCTGTAATGATCCACTGGTAAGACACCAACATCCTTCTTTGATTAAATGGTTTTTGTTTTATGCACTAGTTCATTAGCATCCATCTGAAAACAGGTTTTTTAAAAATGTTTCCCTCACATTGCAGTGAGAAATTATACTACTGTTAGTGTCTAAAGGGGCTTTTAGTTTGAGCCACACGTCTGGGTCATTTTTCTAAAATCCTTTATCCCTCTGAAAAATCTGTCACACTGGCACATTAGCACTTAAGCTTCAGTAAAACCTTAAAAAAAAAGAAAAAATTTGAGCACCAACAGAGGTAGACACACAAAATGCAGCAGAGGAGTAAATACTATGGATATTCCTTTCTAAATATCACCTGTGCAATTCCTTTTTTTAATGGTTGCAGATCTTTGTTTGCATTGTTTTGTGATAAATACGAAACCAGTGCAGAAACAGGTGAGAGGAACAGGTCCGACTGCATAGCAGTGACATGTCCTGTTTGACAGGAAGACACAACCACATGAGGACTGAGAGCCTGGCAGGGTGGGCGTGGAGCAGGAAACAATGAACAACCAGCCAGAGAGAGCTTTTTGTTCACCTGAACCAACAAAAGATTTGTCCACATTTCTTTTCAGTTTTCCCCAGTGGGACCAGTTCTGAGAATAAAACGCTGATCATACGGATAACAATGTGTGACGATGGCTGCTAAATCCCTCAGAGGATTTCACCCTCATTACTCCTGCTGCGTCCCTGCCAGTTTTAGTGACTGTATGAGCGACCGCTAGGAAGCAAGGTGTCCTCTCTTCATTTTAATTATTGCAGTGACGCTCTCATGATCTCATTCCAGTCTCAGCCCTGAAAGCTCGCTTTTACATTGCCCGTCCAATCTACAGCGCAAAGCAAATGTTTTAATACACTTTTTTATGTCTTGCAACGTTGCAACCACAAATATCAGGGTATTTCATCTGAGCAACACAAAACAGTGAATCCTTGTGAAGTGGATGGAAAATAATATGCGGTTTTAGACACCATTATCAAATGATGTAAAAAGCTTCCCATTTAAATGAATAAAACTCTTTTTTAATATATTTTCAAAATGGTTCATGCTCCAACAGACAATCACATTTTAAGTCTTGGCCGTTACGTCCAGTGAAACTAAGGTATCAGGACAAAGGCAAATGACTGCAATCATTTTTATTTGGGGGTATTAGAGTAAATGGGGCTAAATATAAATGTATACACCTTTCATATTTCTATTTTAAAGGAAGAAGAAAAATATGTATCAAATTCATTGAGTTTCACATTCATGCGCTACTTTGTTTTGGTTTGTAACATCAAATGTCAATTAATTATTACTATGAATACTTCTTCAAGGCACTACATCTCATTATAAAACCTGTTGCGTCAGTCTCACAGCCAGAGATTGCTAACACCACTAGCTGTATTTTAGGAAATGTCTAATGACAGTGTTTTAAAGGAGGACCACCAATATCTACAGCCTATGGCAAGACCAGTCGCTATGTAGATGTAGTGTGTTACAATAAGTGTGCATGTTCATCTCAAAACAACATGGTTTAACTTAGTTTTCGCCACATTTTCTATGTGTGGTTCATGTTAAAAACATACATTGCTTGAAAAAAAAAAAGAATGGTTATTGTGTGTATAGTAACCTATTAAAGTAAAGAGAAGTCGACCTTGGAGAAAGTGGGATATTCTTGTTTTCAGGGATATTTTGAACAACAATGAGGTCTTCTTTATAAAGTGGAAAACAAGTTTAAATGTTTTCTATGCAAGCGCTGTGTGTTACAAAATATATAGCCAATCAGAAACTCTTTTATGCAGTCTCTAGGCAGAACTTGCCAGTCATTCATATTATTTTCTTCACAGCTGATCATTTCTGCAGCAAACTTATGCATGTAGTGTATACCACAGACCTGGATTTTAATCAGTGTATTTTATAAAGACTAACATTGTATTAATACCATAAATCCTTGATTTCTTTGTTTCAGGTTAATAACCGGAAATACTCTTTGATTACTTGGACTTTGAAACTATGCTGCTTGTGTGCATGTTTGAACCAAGAAATCTGCATGGAAATGACAAGACTAACAGAAAAACAACACAGGAGGTTATAATTAATCTTTTTTTAAGCACAAGGTGCCAAGTGAAAACTCCGAATTCTCATCTTTCCCTGATATGTGAACACACAACACCAAAGCGCTAACAAGTTGCCCAAATCACAGCCCCCCTCTTTTGTTGCCGAGAAAGTTGCTACAAAAGCAGGAAGACTCAAAGTTAGAAATTAAAAGTGAAGAGATTAAAAATGCAGTTAGTGGAAGGATAAAAGCAGCAGCTAAGAAACTACCAAAGAATATATATTTTCTAGAGAGACATAACAGCTGTAATTAAATTCTACATGAACATTTTATAAAATCCCAGTGACTGGATTTAGTTAGAAAGTCTGCCACATAATCTGGAATCTATCCAATGATGGCAGTGTTTTGGGTGATTGTGGTTTTGGTACAGTAAGTTCTTCTGATAGAGATCAGAACTTCAAAAATGACTTTGTATTTTTGTGTTTTTATGAAGTAAAGCACTTTGAACTGCCTTGTTGCTGAAATGTGCTATACAATTAAACTTGATTGACTTGACTGATTGATAATAGGTGACTGTCATCACAAATTGTTATTTATAAAAGCCTTCAAGTTGGCATTCCAAGTGCATGACTTCAGCCTTGGTTCAATTACCAAGCACTAGAAACATCGTCAGTCTAGAAAATGCTGCTAAAGCTGAACTTTTGCAAACCATTAATGAACTCAAATATTAACTCTTTAAGTATGTTCATTAAAAAATTAATAACTTCAGAATCAAATTTATAAGGAAGTCAGAGAATAAATCATTTTAAATGGTTTCAGAATGCTTTGAATGCATGATACAGTAAAAAACAAATCTCCTTCCTGTTAATGTATTCCTTCTTCAATTTAAATTCATTTCATGCTTTCAATACAGACAGAGCTTTATCTGTGTTTTTGGACTGTTTGAAGAAGAAAGTTCCTACCGAACAACACGTTAATTTGAGCATCTTGGGTGGAAATGTAAATGAACTACATGCCATTAAATTACTTAAAATTATTCCAGAATCAATGTATGTATTCTCAGCTAATAAAATGAGGGAGAAAGTGTACACATTAAAAAAAATTGTCGAGTCATCTAAAAGGAAAGCAAGAAAAATATTTTGAGACATAATGACTTCTGATCCAGGGTCAGCTGGAGCAGATAAGACTTCAGCAACTAGACTAAACTCGAGAGAACAGGAAAGTGTTTTGTCTGCATATGTTCTCCTTGCTGTCCCAACAATTCAGACCCAGAAAGTAATGAAGGATGAGCAGGACACACCAGCTAGTCAGGATGATGTGCCTGCAGCAGCCTCACATGCAATCAATCATTGGACTAATGCTGCTGACACTTACAGCTTTTCTTTGTGAGACTGTTTTTCCTCCTAGGGGAACATATTGAATTTTTCATAACTAAAAGATGTCCCCCAATTTATCTCTACTAGGACTTTTCTTCCCCTCTCTCTATTTACATGTCTTTTTTAAGTTACTTCATTAGATTCCAACAGATTAATAAGCTGTATAAAATATACCGACTTCTGTCAAAGTGAGCCAGGAGAAATATGTCTTCACTTTTCAGCGACCTTTTCTATAGAGCCTTGCAAGAGATGCAAAGGAATACAAAAGAAGCCAGCAGAGGTGGTTTCATCTGAATAACTCACAGCATCCACCAGAGAATTCACCTTTCGTCTCTGTAGAAGAAATCCGTTCAAGGGAGCAGGTGAGGATGAAGAGGCCATAGATAAGATGTAAGGATATACAATCTTGAATGAAGAGTTTCATAATTCACTACGCCTCACCCTTTTATGATGCAGAAGTAAGGAAATACACACACAGATGTCTTAATTCCAACAGCACACAAGATTTGTATGTACCGGTACTTAAAAAACCCACATGTAACAGGCCTTGTATATCTTCCGTACAGATAGTATTATGTAAAGCTACTTTTTCCTTTTTTAATGACATTCAAACCTCTCAGAATATTGTAGAAGAGTTTCTGTAAAGCATTGTCCTTCCGAGGGCAGTGGTTTTAGTCAAAATGGATTTATCTTTAAATACAGCCATATTTAATACATTAGAATGAGGCTCATCTGTCAATTAAATGAAAATACCATTTAATCATGTTTTAAACATACTTTTTATTAAAACTGCATTTCTGTTTTTAAAATGTTTATTAATGAGATACAATACTCAGATCTTAAAATGTTTCATTTAGCTGTAAGCTGAAAATCCTCATAATTAATGGAAATAATAGCTTAAAAACAGATCTGTGTGTAATTAAGCTATATAATGTGTTTCACTTTGTGAACTAAGTCACTAAAAGTAATCAAAATTTCAAAAATATTCTAAGTAATTCAATATGGTTGTACAAGAAGATGTGGGAAAAGCATTAAATATATTTTTCTACTCATCAGCCATGAGTGACCATTAATTATTCAAATTAAGAGCAGAGGAGTGCAGTCGCAGTAATATTTGTGATTGGTTTTATTAATGTTTTAAAACAAAGATAGTGATTAAGACATTCTAACTATATTTTGCTGCTTTTTAGCTAGTTGTGCTAAAAACAGCAGTAGCTGTGTGTACTTGCAAGAAAATCCTTACCCTAATACAAATTTCCATACATGCCACCATTTCTAAATCCAAGATGCTCCATCCAAGAATACAGAGGAGCAACTTCACTGTAATATGTTCACCTGACCGTTTTCTTTTAAGGATCTCACTGATACTGAAAATATCAAAATCGGATTCTTCTCCCCACAGTAGCAACTTTTACACCAAAGAGATCTGGCAGTGCAGCCAGGGAGTTCATAGTGTGGTGCCCTGAAGACTCAAAAATGAAAAACTTCACAATCGACTTAGACTTTGAGACAGATGTTGGAAAAACTGATTTGTAAACAACAGGTTCAGTGAACAATCAAGACATTTAAAAAGCTTCAAATTTATATTGAGCTTCACTTCTAACAGTAAATATTTTAACTCCCTTTGCAGCATGACTTTTTCTGTAAAATATTTTAAAACGCCCTCTCTGGAACTCTCATGCTGCACTTCAATCAGAAAAACCCCAGGACCCTGAAACTGTCACTTCCTCAGGTTGGTGAGTGTGGGGTCCCGGCGGTGGCAGGGGTTACTCTGCTTTGACCTTACCTGTGTCAGAGGAGAGAAATAGAAAACACTGAGCACTGAAGGGGGAGAGTGACCAGATGGTAACCGCAGACTTTACCTCAATTTCACACAAACTGCTAACACCGATGGAATTTCAAATTCCTTTCCGCATCAGGTCCTTTTAGACCACAGTGACAAAAAAACAAACACTTTCTAATAAAAAAAAAATGGCATTTGAAAAAATACAAAGGGTTAATGGTTCACATCTAATCCAAACGTGTCCTCCTGTTGCTCTCACATAGGATTCATAATAGCACCCTGACAAAGCACGGGTGAGTCAACAACCCACAGGCGAACTCAATGACTGAAGTCCCAGACGACCCCACAGGAGGTTAAATTGCCGAGACGCTCCATCAGACAGAAAGAGCTAAAACTGCCTTTTAGTCCAGAGCTCATGGAGAATCTCTTCTCACCTCTGGTAAGAATCTTCAGTTGAAAAAAGAAATGAAGTTGTGACAAATCAAGCTGAATAAGTTGGGACAAATTCCAGGACGTACAATAATAACTCTAATCATCAAAGCGTTATCCTTTACAGTGTCACCTGACTCCAGCATTGCTGAATCCCTGCATCATATACAACAGGAAATTACAACAATATAAGACTAGATAGTCTATGACGGAGGCTGTTGATCAACACGTCAGATCATGGATCAGTCATCCTCCAATTTTAGCCCCACCATTCAACTGACCCATTGCATTCACCAACTTTTTCTTTCAACTCCCAGAAGAACTTGCGCTATAAGCTCACAGAGATACATCAACCTTTGGGTCCCGGAGTTTTCCCTTTCAACTCTCTAAACTCAACTCACTTCAACTTTTAATAATCAAAAAGTACTTATTTGTTTATTTGGCACTGCTGTCTCATTAGCAAATAATCCATCCTCCTACTGCCAGTAGGGTAAGAAAGATGCAATTTATAATGTACTTGCTCTGAAATCCACTTATAAAAATGCCTGTGGTGAACACCATGCACTCACTGAATTAGGCAGTTTTCTCACCAGGCAAATCAGAGCAGTTAAGAAATCGTTTACTCGTTTTCAGAAGTGCAGAGACCTGGGGGGGAGGATAATGTAACACACCGGTTATGAGACCTTTAATATTATCTAATCAGCCTCGACTCCCAGGCAGCAGTAGTTCTGTTCAACTGCAATCTAGCAGGTCAAGAGGAAAAAAGTTCCCTAACTAGCAATCAAAGCTATTTTAATGAGCAAGGCAGACGTTGCAAAAAGAATCATTTTTTCCCATGTATTCAAAGAAACTCTTGGTCCATAAAAGGTCACTGTGCCGAGCACCATGGCTTCCCAATGAAACGGGTTTAGTGAGCACCGATTTAAGGGAGGATTAACATTACTGAACTGCCTTTCCCATGTGCTCACATTCATGTGTTATGTAATGCTACTCAATATAAGCTGATGGTCTGGTCACCATGAATGTAGAGTTAAAAAACTAGTTCATTAATTCAGGAAAGATAGGAAGCAGATTGAAAGAGGATAACTTTCCTAAGGCATTCCTTGGCTATAAATCCAGATTCTATGGACCCAGAGGCTAAAACTAACAGCTAGACTGAGAATCGTGGAAGTGGTCAGTATGATTACTTTTTCCAAACATTTATCTGGCAAATTTGATGGTTCACCTGCACCTTTACAGTGTACAACAATTACTTAGACAATCGTAACTCAGGTTTAGAAACTTACAAGTCACCTGAAATTAAAATTTGCTTGATGCACACCAACAATTTGACCCTTTGAAAAAGATTGACAAGTTTTTTCCACAGCTGCAGTAGCTGTCTTCAGACAATGTTGGGAATGAAATGAGAAGCCCCTCGCTGCGTCAGTTCGAGTAAAATAACTTGCTGCCAGCTGAAACATAATCATCTATGCAGTAATTACCCAATGGGAGGTCCTTACTCATTTGTTCTATTAAATCAAGGTGGTGAATTTTGTTTGGAGATGAAAGGTTGTATGCTTTCAGCACAAATGGTAAAGGTAAAGAAGTTCCATTCTTTGTCCAGTAGGAACTCCAAATCGGCTGCTTGCAACAACCTGAGCACTGTCTGCAACACGTTTGCATCAGCAGCTGAGCAGACAGCAATGCAGAATCAGAACCTCAGTGATTTTCCTCATGACAGCCTGATGATGTTATGACATTTTCAACAAACTCATTTCTATTCTGATCATGACTTATTCTCTGTATGGATGTTGAAATTTATTGGAAAACTGGCCAAACAAGCTCCTTCTGAAGCAAGTAAAAATTTGTGGGTGTTCGTTTCATTTCATTTCATTGCTTGTTTTCAACTGATTTTCAGGACATATGACAATAATACAAACCATGTTTTGCTGCACAGCAAAAGTACTCCTATAGAGCTGGTTGGCAAACATATTCCTCAATTATTGAGCGAGACAGACGAAACAGCTGACATATGTTAATGCACTGCCACACGTGTGCACATTCCTCTGTGAATGCCAATTTAATTTTATCCAAATGTTGACATAACATAGGTACATCTAGATGATTTCCCTCGCAGCTTTGTAACTGTCAATGATCAAATTTCAGAGTAATTTTCAAGAAAACGCCTGGGATCAACTCGTGTGGGCATGCTCGTGAACAGTAGTGTGCACTGTCACTGACTTGTGACAAGCCTGTGTTGTGTCCCGTCTCCTATTTAACTCATGCTGGCAGAGATTTTAGTCTCCTTGCCAGCTTGAACATGATAAGCGGTTTAGAGAATGGACGGGTGGATTTATTGATTTATTTGGATTTCCATTAGCTAGATTTAAAGAGACAGGCAGCCTTTGTGAATCACTTTCCCTGTAATATGTGAGAAAATGGATAAAGGAAAACAAATTAGGCATAATATTACAGGAACATACAAGGTAAGTTACAGCCTCCAAAGTGATGATGGGTTTAAATTGATCTGACATGGTGTTCTCAAAGAACAGTGATTATAAAACTAGCATTTAATACAAACACTTGTTTAGATGCTGGACATGTGGCCTTGATATTACAGAGTATGCCAGAAAATCAGCTTGTTATATAAGCTTATGCAAATGTATCTCTTGTCCTTGGAGTCCAGATGTCTTCTCTGTTAGTTTTTATTGCACTGGACATCAGCTACAGCGTAAAATACTAAAGTTGAAATGAGAAACTGGCTGGTGACCAGAAACTGACATCTTTCTCCAGTCCATGAACCAAACATACTTTAAAATTTGGGTTAACAGGGTATGTCAAACAACAACAATCTTTAGTATACAAGTTATTGAGTAATGAAGATAAAACGTTAGCTACTGCACTTCCAGTATTAGTTAGGGTGTTAAATATGGATATGCATCGATCACAATTGCTAATCCCTGATTTTTGTATGATTTTACTGGCCAATACTGATTTAACTTGATCTTCTCTTGAAGTTCTATAATAAAATGATATTAGAACAAAAAATGATGCCGCTTGCGTGAGACCAAAATGGTTGAAAGCATGGTTTTACTTATGATTCCAAAGAAAAAATTTACTTGACACAGCGTTCCCATTTTAAAAAGCCTGAATACTCTGATAAAACACAGCGAGTCTCAATGTGTGTTTCAATGTAGATCCTTACTGTATTCTTAGTGCACCATCAGGGAATTTCACAACAGGAATGACTTTGTCAACTGTTGCATATTTCACTCACTGGCATGAATTTTCAAACAAGATAAAGCAAACCTGGATAAACTTCCGCAGGAATGCTTTCAATGCAACAATTATCTGAGGACAGTCCATTGACAAGCTCCGACTTGCTATTATCTGGTGAAACAGTAAAAAAAACAACTAAAAATAAAAATAAAACTTTTCAAGACTGCCAGGTCCTGCTGTACTCTGGAATCCATTTTATTTCTGTTTAATGTTTATTTTGGTATATTTTACAGCACTGCTGTTCCCACATAAGATGAAATGGAAAGAAAATCCAAAATTCACCTTTGGAAACGAGTCACCAGTATTCGCTTTATGTGCCATATTATTTTGAACAAAGCATACTTGTACATTACCAGAGAAAATTATGCACAAATTATGACTGCTCTGATAATGAGAACAACAATCATTTGCTGACCTAATCTCAATTTCCTGAGTTGCATTATTGTAGATTCAAGGCTGTAACACTCCCTTTCTCACTGCCAAGTAATTTTACTTTATCGTTTGTTGTCCTTGTTCTCCAACATGCTCCTATTATTATCTGGCAAAAACCATTTCAGTCTTATCTTTTAAAAACATGTAACTGTGAGCAGTCCTGGAAGTGGAGGCTAAAGCCTGAAAGATGTAACACTTAAAAGAACAAAGGAGAAAAACGAAAATCTATTAATAAAAATGTTAGGCTAACATTTAATGATTCAATATATGCTTAATTATGAAGTGTGGGACTCATTCTGTGTAACAGGTATTTTGTAAATGTCAAGAAGTATTATTTATTGTTTGTTTTAAGTTGAAAAACAGACTTGTTTTGAGGAGACGGGAAATCTCAACAGCTGAACGTTTAAGACGTTTTCAGGGACAACTCGTGCAATAGATTATCCTCAACCAAAAAAACAAGTCTAAAGAGAATTAAACATGTCTTATTGCCATTTATCAGAGTCTTATTTAGAGATGTCTAAATAACAACTTAAGCAATTTTCAGGCCGTTTTATTGTTGGATGATTTATCCAGGGATTGGATAGCCATTTTATCTTTAACTAAATTATAATAAACCAAACCTCCATTCAGTTCTTCACTAACCACTCTCTGAAGTTTTGATTTACAATGAAATCTACCATTTTCACAAATTAAAACTAATTGTTCTTCATTGTGGCATCAAGAACAAAAAATAGTTTCTTTTGATTGAAGCATACAAGAAGAACTGTTCCTCTTAAGAACAGTTTTAAGAATATTCTTCTTAAAACTGAAGAACATTCTGAACCAGGATTGTAATTAACAACCCAAAGCTGCAACACTGTCACATCCTCATATAAATACCACATGGCCAACCCACTTTCTCCTCCTTCAAAAACACAACACACAAATGGCAACAGGATGGAAACAAACATTGGTTATAATCATCGGCAGATTTTTTCTTATGTTAAAACATGATCAACATCAGCTAACATCACTAATTGCAACCAATAAGTAACAGACACAGGTTCAACTGGCTGTACTTGCTTGGTGACTGGAATTGGAACCCATTTTCAGTCCGATCGGCTCTGATTGCAGTACAATCTAAACCACAAATATCAGTTTTTTTCCCAGTGAACTCATAGTAAGGTCTACTGGACTGTGCTAACAACACTCTTCTGTGTGGACGTTTTTACTGGATGAAGAAGACTGAATGTTAGCCATTTTTTAAAAAGAAAAGGTAGATATATTTGCAAATTGTAACTACAAAAGGTCAGGACTGTAAAACAACAGAACTATGAGCCTAACACTATGCAGAAACTGACTGAAATATAATATAAATACAAGTTCACTTTGACACATAAACAAGGGGAAGAGAAAAAAATCTATTTGTCAGTGCATTAAGATGGAGGCATGGCATATTGTGAATTGATTACTCCATTATTTTAATGTTAATCAACTAATGCACCCTCTGTCCTCCCGTGTCCTCTTTTTGGAGGAGCTGATTGATCGGTGGCTCAGCAGTGACTCTTAAACACCAACTGTACTCATTTATTTATTTAAAAATCACAGAACACTGGGAAGATATTTAATACATGTAATCACACAGTGGAGGTTTGTCACAGTGGGTGCTGATCACAGCAGGTTGCCACATCCAGTAAATCTGATTGTGATACAAACAATAATCACAAAATCAATCCAATTAAGAGGTCAATTAGGAGATCCAGGTCATGACAAAAGGATGCTTCATCAAGTTCCTCTAGGAATTACTTTTAGTATTTTTAGTCCTGAGAAAACCATGAGATCAGTGGATAAAGATGAATCTGTAGAGAAGAACCTGTACCAACTCTGATTAAATTAATATCAAATTTTCATCATCTCAATCATGTCATGTCTGCCCTTCACTTCCATCCTCAGCACAGCATATCCAATCCTGGCTCCACTCCAACAGCACAGATCCAAGGTGAGAACTCACACACCCAGAGATGGAGCAGATGCTTCCCACTTTCCCAGTTGCTTCTTTTACATCTCAACAATAAAACAAACTGCTGAACACAAAGATTCGGATCAGACCAGGCAGCCTCATCTGAACAGCAGGCTAAAGAGTCCTAATCTCTGATTTTCATAGACATAGCACCAACTGCACACAATCTGACATTTTAGTAATTGTTTTTATCATTATTATTTCTCTGCCCAAAATAAAAACAAAAATCTTGTCCTTTTAAAGGATTCCTAAAAGATGGATCTTCACATGGTCCTTTACAGAACATTTGTAATTACAATTCTAAATATATTGGAATACCAGATGCATTTAAAGGATAAGAAAAGAGAAAAAAAAAGAATAAGAAAGTAACAAAAGATAAAACTGCGAAGAAGAATTTGGCCAGTGTTAAAGGATATGCAATTTATTTTTGGTGGTGGCACCACTATGCTGTGTGGATGCCTTTTTCTCAGTGTGGACAGTCAAACTGACTTAGTGTTGATGGAAAGATGGATGGAGCTAAATACAGAACAATCCTAGAAGAAAAGCTGTTAGAGGTTTCTGAAAGGTTGATAACCTTTCAGCAGGATATCAAGCCTTAAATGTCTCAGATGAAAGCATTTTCATGTATAAGAATAGCCCAGTCAAAGTCCAGATGCAATTTTAATTGAAAATGTGAGGCATGATCAGACTGAATGTGAAAAAACATAAGCCATTTTGAAAAGACACAACAGGCAGAAATGCCAGGAGTAAATGTCCAAAGCCATTGAAGATGTTTTCTAAAAGACATACTGTAAATCAAAATCTGTCCTTATACAAAAAACAAATTACGTTTCCTGTATACAGGGAATGAAAAAAGAAAGAATCACTAGAAAATATGTCAGTATAACACATATATACATAATCACAGGATTTATTGTTTAGCTTTTCCAAGTAGATTACTGCAACAAAAGGTAGTTCCACAAAATATTGATTCAACATAGCTGAATACAGTTGCATGCCACAATTTTCAGAATTTCCGTTAGTAAGCATTTGAAAACTTTTTATATATTTTTTTTCTTCCACTTAAGAATTATGTGTTGGTCCATGATTTACAGCCACAAACTCTGGTGGAATTTGTTATAATACAACAAAGTGCAAAAAACCTCAAAGGGTTTGAATACTTTTACAAGTCGAGCTGCAGAGCTGAAGATATCTGTCCTTGTTGTCTCATAAAACATCTGTGCAGTGTGGAAAAACTCAACATATCAGCTAGATCCTTCAGAATTTCAGGTCTTTATGGTTTCCAGCAAACATTTCAAAGAAAACCTGGCAAGCTAGAAAACATGAGGAACAGCTGAGATTTTTTTAATTCGTTTAGTGAAAAATTTCAAAAAAGATATATTGTAAAAAAGAAAGTAAGTCTTTGTGTGAATCGTATCACAGCAGGGTTTTTTTTTTATCATCTTACACATACTCAACATTTAAAGTCAGGCAGGGAAACAGAGCAGTGTGAACTCACCTTACTGCTGGCTTTGGTCTTGCTGCTGTTGTTGTTGTCAGGAGTTGGATTGGCATCTTCATGAACTCTGTCCAGCAGCCAGAGGAGAAACTCAAGTGCATCATGCTGAGAGTTTCCCCGAAACTGAGAGGCGTATTTTGACACTATGCTCTGAAAAAGAGGAAAACGTCAAAGTTAACATCTAATTGTTAGAGTAACACACACATCTTACCTGGCAAAAGTATCTGAAATAGTCCCAGAGCGAAGCAATGTCTGTTTTGACTACACAACTCAAGCTGGATTTTCTAACCAGTTTTTACTGTAGAACTGTGCTCTAAAACCACCAATGCTTTCGTGAAGCAGTGTTTTATGGGTTAAAATCTCTCGTACATTATTGTTATATTAATTATATTGAGCTGTGTTTAAAAATAAATATTACAAACATTATTTTGCATTCATTGTCGTTTATCCAAGATCGACTTCAAAGAGAAAAAAACCCAGACTCTCTCTAGAGAAACTCTTCAGCTCTTGCTGAGTTATCTCAATGCATTTATAGGCCAGGAAGGCAAATGTAGTTCTGGGTCTCCCGTGGTGTCTCCCCCCTGAGAAACAAGCCTAGGAAACGTCAGGTATACAGGTTTGTGTATATAAGAGGCACCTTAGACTCATGTGAGAATCACCTCAATTAGCTCCTTTCTAAGCAAATAGTAGCAAGGAACCCACTGTATGAGGAAGCTTCCAGCTACCCTACAGAGAGGCGGTTCCCAACTTCTGCATGTTTTAGATGTTTCCCTGCATTAACTTAAGTTCAATAAAAGCCTATTAATCACCCATCATTGTGTGTTGAAGCAGGGTATCTGCAGGTTTCAGCAAGTCAAATTACAGACTTAGGATTTTACAAATATATGTGATGTTTGAGTGATTCTGTTGTATTACAATCAAGCATAGCAAAAACTGACATTTTCTGGGGTCAGTTTGTGGCTCTTGGCAGCAAAAGGTAGCTCCACAAAATATGTGGCAGTATCTTAGCAGCCGCTTTGTCTTTCTCAACAGTTTTAACCCCCATAATGCCAAACTTAAAACTTTCTTAGCATAGAAGTTTCTTAGCTAACTTTCTTAGCGATGACTTCGCTTTTGTTCGTCACACTCCATGTGTGATGGATGCAAAAAGCTAGTCAGCTAGCAAGGGTGTTAGCAGCTAGTTAGTGGGAGCCTCTAGTAACAGAATGCAACGAAGATATTTGAATGCAACTCAAACTTTTGCCTGACAAAAGTTCCGCAAGAAAAAATTACGTTTATATGAGATTAAATAGGATAGGCTGCTGAAGAAGAGGGGATAAGTTCTGGACAGGTTTGCCAAAAGTCTTGAACTTTCCCCATGAGTGATTGTTATGACAATCAAACAAAGAAACAAAAGGTAAGTCCAAGTATCTTCTGATAGAAGTCAATTACACATAATCACCCCACCTATTTAGCTTTGTTGGATAAACAGGCTGCACATTGACTGACAATGGCACCGGACTCTAATGGAACTATTTATTCTACAGTTGATGGCTACTACTCTATCTCTTCTTCACCATCTCTGTGTGAGACTGACATGATCCAAACTCTGCTGTGCACCTCATTAAAAATCAGCACATCATACCTGCAGTATCCCAGGATCTAAATATAAACACTGAGGGGAGCCCCCTCCCGGCTTCGCATTCCTGCTCCATCCTACCTGACAGAGAAGGCCTGTTAATGAGCTTCATCACCATGAGGGAGTGCTGACAGGGGACGAAGGGACGTGGGACAGATGGGAGAGAGGGATGCTGGAAAAATTACAAGGAGCGTTTTTCTGTCAAACGGACAACACAGCTGTGGAAAGCTTAGAAAGCAGGTTTATAAAGCTATCAACAAGGAAAAAGACCTGAAACTGCAACGGATAAGAGCGGATAAGAAACTACGAGGTCAGCGCTGAGTCTGGGCAAAGGTGAGATAAAGAGGTTAGGACTTCGCTGAGGAGTGGAAGTGACTTTTGGACCGACTTCACTGTCACACACTTCTTTCCCAACTTTGTCACTGACTGATGTGTGTGAGTGTGTAGGTCATAGCAGAGTGTGTAATTTTTGCTCATCATTTTGATATCTGTTTGCAAGAGAGTCAGTAAATGTACCACACAATCTCAAGGACAAAGTTTTTCTTTTAAACAAGGAATAAAATAACGTGATAACGGAGGCTCGCTAAAGTATTTTGTCACATTACTGATGGAACCACAAACTTTAATGCATTTTATTGGGAGTTTTGTGACATAACAGCTTATTACTTAATATTTGTTCAGTGGAAGGAAAAACATGTTGTGCCTTTGTATTTAGTCTCCTATACTCTGATACCACTTAGTAGGATCCTGTGAAACCAATTGCCTTCAAAAGTCAATTAAGTAGTACCTCAATACAAGTGTTTTCCTGGAGAACATTAGCAAACCAACGATCTGGGAGAAAGTCGCTAATCTTCAATCATCTGAAAATGGAACGAGCAGGCGCACATGTAAACCTATCAAAACATGGCAGTCCACCAAAACTGAAGAGTTCAGTCAGCCTAAACCGCCTGAAAAGCACTGAATGGAGTGTTTGTAAAGAAGCGTTGTGTTTCAGAACGGCCAAGTCAAAGTTTTTAAACAAAAAATTTGACACTGTGGCCAAACTTGACTTACTGATATTCACAGGTGATCTCCACCCAAACTAGCTGAACCTTAGCTATTCTTCAGCAAAGAAAAGGCAGAAAACAGATGTGCAAAGCTGATAAGACTTCCAAATCCTGCAACTTTATAAATCCTATGCTTTTCAAAGCTTCACTCATGAAAATCTGTGGAAAACTATCCATTCCTTCAAATCCACTTCACAATAATATGTTCAACCGTTGTTCCATCACATTCGGCCCTAATAAAACGCATAGCAGGCAATACAAAGCCAACAATGACAGCTACTTTTTTGCTGCAGAGAAGAGAAATTGAGAATTCATGGAGATCCCTGCTTCCCATCTCACAGCAAGAGGGACAGGGCAGTTAGACTCAACTTTGTTGTTTGGTTCCAGCAGAAAAAGGTTGACTGGCACATCTGCAGCTTCTCTTCCTCCTCAGCTGGATTTCTGTCATGAGACTGTACCTTTCAAAAATGCCATGCACCAAACTGACAGAGCAGGCGCCCTCATGATGGTTGGGGACATAATAATGGTCTCTCAGAAAGAGGCAGAGATAATTTTCTTCTTCTGTGTTTAATGCAGTTAAAACATTCGCTTAAGATAATGATTCTTTTTATATGTAGAGTAATAAAAAAAAAAAAATCTACCAGAGGCAGTTAAGCAAAAATCTAAATGAAAGTGTGATCTTGTGAAAAATGCATCAACACTGAAGTAAACAACATGGAAATCGGAAAAAAGAAGAGAAAAGGACAGCAGCTGAGACTCAGACCAGAGAGTGAAAAAGGAGGGTTGAAATGTCAACTTCCTCCAGATACCTACACTCCTCAAAGACGAACTGCACTGAGGTTAGCAGGGATGTGAAGTGTTTGTTGGGTAAACACTTCTGAAGTAGTCAAGGAGAGGAAAAAGGTGAGTGGAAGTCTGAGGCTTGAGCGAGCTCAGAGATAAATCTGAGAACTGTTGATCAGCCCACACCAGAAACTAAAGTCTCAGACCAAAACATGATGGATCTGTTGGAAGCAACATGTCTATTTTTTAGTAAATCTGTTCATTTAAACTTTCATAAATTTTGCTTGTCAACAGTTTATCACTAGATCACTGTACTTTCAGGAATCCAACGATACTCATTTTGAGGAATGAGTATCCATTGCAGTACTAATCCCAAAGGGAACCAGCCACTCCCTTGGGGAGGAGTAGGTTTTTTTTTATTGAACTACACAGTAAAACTATATTAGAGCACAAAAGGTAAACAAGCTGGGTTCAGTTATTAGAAACTTAATAAACTGGATCCAGTCTGGAGTAGAGGAGCAGAGTAGCCTTGATTTTCATTGTACAAAAAAAAACAAAAACAAATATCAGAGCAAGAAGAGAAATAAATGTTTGAAATCATTTCATACCAACATAAAATGAAAATACTTTGGGGCTTTGTGCCAGTTGGTAAGCAGGTTTGAATAGAATTCAACAGCACAAACAGATAAAACAAAACTCCAATGTTTTTGACACAAATGTTTTAAAAAAAAACATTTGAGGGAAAAAAGCTATTCAAGTAAAAATATCTGTGTTGGTTGATAATTTCTCTGTGGCAACAATAGTGCTTGGTAGTAGATCTACTACTGTTGGAAAGTTGATCGTTTCTCTTTAAATTGGCTCATATTTGAAAAGAAAATGTGTTTGTGGGTTAAGCAGCAGAGTTTAGCATGTGAGCTTCACCACTCAAAACCTCATCAGATCCTCTGCCAACACCAAACTGTTGTGGTTTTGTACACTTCCACCACTCACTACTGAGGTCCCAGTATGTTTTATGAATTAATTATTTTCTGATGTCTTGTTTCTTCAAACTGCAATCATCTTAACCAATACTAAGTCAAGAAATATTTGATCAAGTACATTTTCTATTGTCTGTGTTGAATTAAGCTGATCAAATGAGGACCAGAATTATTGAGTGCATATTTGTTCTACATTTTTCTATATTCTTTCATCACAGACATGCTGATGTTTTTATTGGATGTTTTTTTTGCACCAAAGACATGTTCAATTTGGGATACAACAATTTTTATTATTCCTCCCACAAACATGCACTCTCACTTTTTAGTTGTCAATGTTGGCTTTATTACATGAGATTTTCCCTTATCCACAATGATAAAGAAAACGCACTTCTTTGACTAAATTATGGAATTATCCATCCCCCAAAGTCTGACTCCTGTGTGAAAACTTTTATTTCCTCCCTGCCTACTTTGTTTAGCCTTGGATACTGCTGCCAGTGGGAGAATGTCCTGGTTGACGTAATTAGTCAAGTTTTGCCAACAAATTTAGTCGGTGGGAAAAGGTTATTTTGGGAGAAATGTTACTCCTCAGCACTAAGCATGTTCTTATCAAAGCAAACATATGGATTGAAGACTGGATGCCAATATGTTTTTATTTCTGCAGACCACTGGCTTCATGCTATACACATGAAGGCAACATTTTACCTCGATACATACATGAGCAAATCAGTAACCCGATCAGTTTGTTGACAGGAAACAAGACCTAATTAATGTAACAGTTTATTTGTTATCTACTTCTTACCTGAAAAGTGTAATGAAGTTTAAGGATGCAGGGCAGAGAGTTATCCTACAAATAGAACCAACAACAAAGAAGATAAAAGAATGAGCTAAAGATAAGAGATGATAAAAAGCAGAAATGTGCCTGGGTAGCCTCCACTGTTGGGGGCATGACCTTTCTGTGGTCAGCAGAGGCAGGGCTGCACTCTGCCAACATCCCCTGCATCCACAACCTGATGTCTGCTTTGGAGTTCACCTTTCAACCTTTACTTCACCTCTCACCATTAATCCCCCTCCCCACCCGCGCTCTCCCCATGTCCATCCTCCTACTGGGTAAACATTGACAGATCAGAGACCTGGCAGGGCAGGAATTTACTATAAACATTCATCAAGAAAAAGAGCCGCCTCTCTCCCTCCCCGAAAGAACTGCCTGCCAAACAGGCCTGAATGGATTCCTTAGTGGCAGACTGACTGATACTGACAAATTATGAGGCAGGATAACCTTTGGAGATTCACAGGTGTGGCTGGAAGCAGAACGGACTGAATCTCTCATTACCGGCTGCTTTGTTTCATTCTTCTGCTGCCTGATGCAGTCCGGTCACCTCTGCTGCTACAACAAACCAGCAGACATGATCACTCACAACTGCTACCTCTGCCCCTCCTTTCCCTGTATTTATATATCGGAGTCTTTTCACTGGGCACCACCAAGGTCCTCTTAGTCTTATCTTTAGAGATGAACCAAGAAACCTGTCTGGTGACTGGAATCGGCCAACCTTGCACTTGTCTAATCCTGATTAATAATCAGCTGGTTGGAAACTAAGATTATAACCCTTTTCCCAATCAGTGAACAACTATAAAGCACTATCAGTGCAATTTGATGTAAAAGTTTGCACTACAGGACCAAGACCCAGCCTTTCAGTCCAGCAGAAAGGCAACATACCTAATCTATGGCAGCAGGTTGGCTTTTCCTTCTGGCTATAAACCATGCAAGAAGATCTTAGATTCAAATCCCAACCAACATGGACTTTGCATATTCTCCTTGTGCATGTGTGGCTTCTCTCCAGGTACCCCAGCTTCTTCCCATGATACAAAGCCATGACTATTAGGCTAATCTAAATAACTTTTGAATGCATTGGTTGTTTGTCCTGTGATGGACTGCCCCCTGACCAAAGCGTATCCCATCTCTAATTCGATGGGTACCAGTACACTCGTAACTTATAACCTATTGCCTCTCAGCACTACGACATGCAACTTTTCCCCCATCTTTTCGTCCCACTTTAATTCTTCTTCTGCAGCCATTGTCCCAGGGAGCTTTGGATTCACCTCAGGAACAGCGGGGAACATCTCACACATTCCTCATGGCAAATTGTTGGAGTACATGTTAAAAATCAGACACGGTCCACAGTCGAACCACTTTGAAAATCCTCCAACCTACTCTGTCTAACTCGGAGGTACCAGAGGACAGGATTCTGCAGCTGATGGGTCCAAAAGAAGAGGGGATGAAATGTGTCAGAAATGATCGCCTCTGAATGTTTTACAGACCAACGGAAGGCTCTTTGGGCTCTGCTGAGACACAGAAATTGATTCTTTGAGGATTCACAGCCAAGCCTGTAAATTCACTGCTGGGTAGGCAACTGACAGCGCAGGGAGCTGCAGCTTTCCCACGTTCCAAAACATGGATGAGCACACTGTTTTATCACTTCAGTGACTGAGCCTGAAGTAGGCTCTTACTCTGCGATAATGTTCCAGCAGGGCAGAATATTTCAGGATTGATTTATTCCCTTACATAAATTAGAACAAGAAGAACAACCTGATCTGTCTCATGTTGGAGAGCTCAGCGAAGCAGTGCAGACACACTCCTCCTCATGTTTCTATATTATCTGTTCTCACAGCACGGATGTGGGACTGAGACAGGGACATCTCAACGTCATGCTGCTGTCCACCAGCATATGGCGGCTCTTTTATCTTAAATAGAAGAGGTCTAATTTCTGTGCAATAGGCAAGAAGTGCTGTCCTGTTCCCCAAGGCAACAAAAACACGTGTAACAAAAGATGAAATTTACATGCAGAACCGTTAAGCTTCATAATTTGAACAATGCTGAAGTCTTAAAACAAACTCAGCCTCCCATCTGCTGTGCTGAAAAAGTGCAACAATCAAAGCGAAATTAGAGGCAGCAGGGTCGAGCATTTCTGTGTAGCTCAGCATGGAGAGTCCAGGTGGTGTATATCCTAACTGCTTTATGGGTCTACAATGTATACACTGTCAGCACTTAGAGTGAGAACGGGCACGGACCTCAAAAAAAGAACAAGAACTAACGTGGTGAAGCTATTTCGCTGCACTTCATCACTGTCATCCGAGCCAGGACACGAGGCAAGTGGCTTCATCTTTTTCTGACTGGACGTCTCTGGTGCTAAGAGCAAAATCCTACTATGAAACAAAAATGATTTCTCTTCACAGTTTTTAGATGAAGTTGTTGCATATTAAGCTAATAAAAGAAACAAAATATTATAAAGCAGACATTTTCCATCCAAGTAAAACATCTGAAAACAACAAATAATCTCTGCCCTGTACAATGTAATCAAAAGGGAACCCAATTTAATCACACACTAGGGAACAACATGCAATTATTTCCCTGATTATAGAAAAAATTTTAAACAAATTAAACAGGAAAATAATCTAAGTGTTTATATTCCACAGTTGAGAAAATGAAATCACTATGTTATTGCTCAGTTCAGGACTAATGCAGATTCAACAATCATGGTTGGATGTGAGACTGCAAACTAATAAGCACGGATGCACCAATCAATCGGCCAAAAATCAAAATTAAACTTTTCCTTTAATAAGCTCAAGATGTCAGATATAGAAAAAACTGTTCTCTTTTCCCCATTTAATAAATGAATCCAAACTACAAACTCCACTTTTAAACATGCTGTTTGTTGATGCATTAACAGTCCGAACCCACCATAGATTCAAAAGGACTCCATTTTGGACTAGATTCAAAATCCTGCTTTGATGCATTCATTAGAACAGTATGACAATCTTTTTCATTTCTGTTGAATTCAAAACGTACCCTCGTATCAGGAAACCTGCAGTACATTTGTTTCTTTCATGTTTAAAGTAAAATTTAATTGGGCTATGAAGACAGGTGAGTCTTCAGAGTACATGTTAGAATTAATCAACAATGGAATCAGCAGGTCAGACCTGAAAGATGGGTGAGGCCATCTTTAATAACAAAATCAGATCAAATACACGAATGCCTTACACTGACGATGGAAACCAACAAGTCATTTAGCCAATCAGATCAATCCCTGATAAGAAGAACAGCAGTGACTGACAAGTTAAAAATATAAGATTTTCCTTTAAATGCATAAAAAATTTAGAAAGAGAAATCAATATCCATTATGAATATATTCAAACATCAGCAATTGTGCTATATTTAACAAAGAAATTGATGATGAATGCTCAAATCCCAATGTCAAATAGGAAAAAAGAAAAACACAAAAATATGATTTTTATTAAAAATCCAGGGGTTCCTCCCAGACTAGACGTGTGTCTGTTTGGTTACTAGCAATGTCACCCTTACTATTCTCGTCTCGTTCTGTCCCACCTTCTGGCTGAACACCATTATTGCCTTCCCAGCATGGGGCCTCCCTCCTTTTTCAGACTGAATACACTTGCCACAGTAAACATCCCTCTACAGTTCCACTGAGAAACAGGAAAATACACACCATCCACTGTGCTGTAGCAATAGGACATTTAAAGAAGAGAATGTGAGTAAAGGACTTCCCCTTCAAAATTGGAAGGCAAATGTGTGATATAATCTGAGAAATAAAACTGGTTTTGCTCACATGCCTGCATATAGTTACCTAAATTTGTGGTATTTACAGCTATTTTTGTGTCTGGGCAACAAGAATAGAGTCATTATCTTCAGATTTGCTGCTGTATTTAACAGAGTTTAATGAATGTGTGTCCTCCAAGTCTGCTATGGAGTAAAAGTAACTCAATGTTTGTAGTTCTATTTACTGTTTAAGTGACAGCAAAAAGGAAGTGTCATAAAAGAAAATTTGCAGTGTTGTACCTTGAATTAGTAAGTAAAAAGCTTGCCCAAAGGATTTTTTAAATTTGCATCAAACAGGTGTTTGATGCAGAGGACTTATTTGTATAAATAAATAAATAGAAAGCCATGAAAACCTTTTCGTCCACTTCACAACTTGTGCTGGTCACATAAAAAATCTGAGATTCTAACATAAACAAATGTATTAGGTATGAATACTTTAGCAAGCCTGTAGTCAATACACAAATCTAAACAAAAATGAAATCTTAAAGAGATTTCATTTTTACTTAGACAACATTGAGAAAAATGTTGAATCATTTATCTCAACATTGTCTGTATTCACCTCCCTCATACTGTGTAGTTCCTATTCATTAAGCCAACTGGTTCACCGAGTCACCATCTCTCTTTGGACACCTGCGGCTGATGAAGCCATTTATCATGTAAAGACCTTAATGTAGAGTAGTCACCCATCTACAACAGGTTGTTTATCTTAGATCGGGATTCTTGTCTGCTGTCATCACTTAGGAAAGACTAGGAATGCAGTCAAACTATTCAGATGACTGGAATAGGTAGGTAAAACAAAAATACTCCAGGCAGAGTAGGATCAGTAAACAGATGAAATGTGCACACAAAACTATTACTAACTGAACAGGTATAAAGGATTTAAAGCCAGGTTCAAAAGCAGAGAGGCACTGAGTCGTCCAAAGCACTTACATTTCTCTGATAACTGTGCAACTTACAAACCTCGTCAATGATCAAAATCTTCTAGACAAATAGCTACATAGACACCTGTCAGGCTGGTAAAGCACTGAGCTACAAACAGGGCTGTATCAACAGGTTTCACCTGTTTCTCTCACACTCTCTCTGAATGGAACTAGATTCACACGTGAAGAAGCTGTGTGAACAAACCAAGCTAGGATTTCACAGAATCGTCTCTCTATGGATCCTAATGTCATAACTCTGTTCAATATGTACATTTCATTGTAGTGGAGCCGCTGAATTCAGTCCACAGACAGGACAACTCAAGACAACTCCAGTGTATTTCAAGAAACACAGAGATCCCTATAAGCTGCAGGCTTGATGCATTTTAGAAAGATTTACAAAAGTAACTCCAAGTCATAGTTGTACTATTCTGTACCTTGCATTTATAGCTTGGGATTTAACCCTATAACACTGTCAAATGTAGATAGGTTAAAATAGACCAAGAATTGCTCAGCCCAAATTACACTACATGATTTTAAGCGCATATAATCAAGAAAATATCACTAAAAATATATTTAATAAATTTAGGAAGAGATTTTCAGCCATCCTTCCAATCAACATATGATCTAAGATGTTTGGACAGATACTTGGAATTTAAAGTGTATATTTTCTTTCAATTAAAAAATTAAGATGAAAAAAATGAGTAATTTTAGATTAACTAGTGAGCTACAAAAAAGTTACATGATCATTAGGATTGAACAGTTATTGTAATTCTTAAAGGAGAAGTGAGAATCTGTTAACAATTCAATCTTTAGAAATGCAAAGAACTGAGTGTCAAAGCCAAATCTCCAATGCCTGCATTCCTAGATTAAACCAAAGCAGAGGAAAGACAAAATAACACAATTTTTGTCCATTTAGCTTTTGTCAAATAAATCGATTGTCTACATAGTTTTTGTCATGATAAAACATAATGAACAACAAAAAGCAAGTTTAACTTCAATATGAGAACTGAGCAATACACATACGGAGGTCAAAGACTTTCTTAAGGTATGTGCGTGGGGGTTTTTTTTGTATCTTATTTTGCTTGCTAAATTTGGATACCAATTTCTATATCAGTCTGTACAAGATTTTTTTTCCTGCTTTGTTCTTGTGGTTAAGAAAAAAGTATATTTAGAAACAGCTAGGAAGTTAGGACTTTGAATCAAATAATTTTTTCCAGTCTCTTTAAACTCTACTGCAAAATCAGGGCCGCGATTTGGCCATGATTTGAAAGGACACCAGCTGATAACTTTATCACATATAACGGTGAGCATGTTTCCGTTGCTAAGACAGTGACCCTTTTCTTTTCATTAAAGCAACAAGCTAAATCTTCAATAAAAATAAACTTACTTCAGATAGTTGCTCAAAATGGTCAGTATTTCTATTTGTTTTGATTAGTATGTTGTAAAACATCTATTTAAGATAAAATTGACCCGACAAAAACAACCTTTTGCATGTACAGGCCAGATACATTGCATCAGACATTTAATTTCTTTATTTATTTTTCACTTTTTATTTTTTACACTTTTAAAGAAATTACTTTCAGGAAAGTTTATTTGTATTCTTTCTGGAGGCAGGAAAGTGCTTAAACCAAGCATGGGGAGTCTGCATAGATTTCAGGACATTTTGGCAACAATAAAACACTAAGTAACCTTTTGTGAACATGACCAGGGCAAGCTAACATTACTATGAAACAGATTGCGTTTAAACTCCATGTGAACTGGATGTCCAAAGGCACAAAAAATGACAGAGGCCCACTTGGCATATTCCCACTCCTCCTTTCTTTCTGTTTTAGAATATACAACCATGTTATTTCCACATTTCCTTTTGTCCGCTTAGTGTCCATTAAACTTCAAATGTAGACTTAAGTTACAAATGACTGAGATGAAACGATAAACAACGTCAAGGGAAAAAGTGGGCTACAACTGTTTTAGGAAAATCTCTAACCTAACTAGAGATTTTCAGACGTGGAAGTGTCTCAGACAGGACATTTTTGAAACATGTAGGACAATCTTCTCATGTGCTGCAAAGATGTGTCTATTTAGTAGTGGGTATTGTAGTGACATTTCATATTTGCATATTTTACTAAATAGCTAAGAATTTAATACACAACAAATTACATTGCTGTGCCTGTTGTATTGTCATTAACCGAACTACCAACAAAGGACAATGAGAAGTTTGTTCTTTTAGTAAAATCTACAGACTTAAGAGAAAATATGTAGTGGATATGTCATTAACATGTTGTTCTGTTCTAAGTATGCATTTGTAAGTGGGGGTAAAAATACACCCCAGAATAACGTCTTATCTTTTAGTTGTAACAGTTTGTGGTCTTGTTTACCCAGCAGTGTCTCATTTTAGCTCCACCTCCATCAAATGTCAACTTGTTGGAGGAAAACAAAACTCAATACAAATTTCCGGGCTCTTCCACAGACAAAACATTTATTAGCAGCCCCTGTTCTCACCTTGAACTCTCCAGACATCTGCGGGGTGTAGTCCAGCGTCCACAGCGCTCGAACCAGCGACGCCAGCTGCTCGGTTACTTCACCCTCGGAGCTCCGCGCCTCATCCGCCCTCACCTCACCGTTCGTCCTCCCGCTGCTAATATCCGACTTGTACTGCCCCAGCCCGAGGTATTCGGCTAGTAGGTCCGTGTTGCTGAGACACTGGACCACGGCATTCATGAAGCAGGTGTTCCCGTGGTTCTTCAGTCCCAACACGCCGGGAGTCTTGTCGCCGTAGCACCACGACACCCTCTCCTTCACCGAGCCGTGATAGGAGGACACCGCGGAGCTCCTCTTCGCGGCTCCCTCCCTGGAGGTCTGCGAGAAATCGTCCCTGAAGCCGCCCGAGGCGCTCCGCACGAAGCCACCGTCGTCCTCCTCCGCGTCCGGCGGCTCTGCGTCGCCCAAGTGCGCTAAAGTGCCCAAAGTTTTCAGGATCCTTCCCATGAAATTCCCAAAAGAACGCAGCGATTTCCTCCTGACGAACTTTCCACTTCTGTATTTCTGCTCCTTCGACGATTTGGATTTCATCGGCTGCTTTCTTGTGTTGCTTTCCTTGCGGCTGTCCATGGCTCATGCGGTCGCTGAACGGGACCGAGAGAAAATGAAAGAAGATTGAGAACAGGAGTGCACCTGTCTACCAGGCTGTCCACCACTCCTCCTCAGCTTTACTTCCCCCTCCACTCCACACACCTTACTGCTCAGCAACCACCGGCTCGGTGCCAATAAGGCACATGATCACTGACATGATCCCACAGACATCTCATCACATTTCTTTGGGTCACGATCTCCGCACCGAGCAGAGCGGCTTGTCTTCCCGCACAGCGCAGCTCCAGTGAGCTGCACTTCCTCATCGATGGCTCTCCGTGATGACTTGAGCGTCTGGGGGTCTTTGACTCGCCTTACCCCGCTGTTATCCCTCTCTCCTAGTCTGCTCATGGACCCACAGGGAGCTATTTGAAGGTTTCATTCTTATGGCCACCCTTAGGACAAAGAACTTGATCACACACTTTGGCCAGAACTAAAACATGAATGAGTTGCTCCAATGAACTGCTGAGTTTACCTTCAACTTTAAACGTTTGTAAAACACTGGGAAGAAGGAAGTTGACTAGAATAGGGCTTTGTAGCCTTAAGCTGCCCCCTGTAGGATCAATTACATCATAACCTGCCTTGATTTTCCAAAAAGTAGCGGATAAACCACCAATGACCTTTCTTGGTTGAATCTGTCTTTCAGTGTCAGAGGAACATCAAAACTACTTCTGAATCTCAGAAGTAGTTTTGAGATTCAGAACTGAGTAGTATGTATCCCTAAAAGGGATATATATGTATGTATCCCTAAAAGGGTTAAGATCACCAGTAAGGATCAGGCATTTCTTTAGGCCTGGCCTCAAAAAAATGCCTCCTTAGTGCAACTGAGTCCCACCGCAGATAAGTTATTTATCCCCAGCTGATGCAATCTTAAACAACCATGTGGAAAGATGCATTCTGTGGTTGTGTAGAAGATGTTAATCTGTAGGGTCAAATTATTGTTATGAAGCATGAAAACATCTGAGGAGATTGCACAAATTATAACACTTAGTTAACTGTCTAACACATTATTAAAAAGTCAAAGAAGAAGTGGAGAACCATCGACTTTGAGTAAGAACTGTGGTTGAAAAACCCCCCTGAATGACAGTGATTAATTAAACTCTTGGTGATGTCAAATAGTGAAAGAAAGAGCATCTCCACACACGCAAGTTGAAGGGAACTCAAGAGATTAGGACTCAACGGCTGTGCAGCCATAAGAAAGCCACTGGTCAGTCAGGCTAACTGGAGAAAATAGTTTCAATTTGCATGAGAGTATAAAGATCGAACTCTAGAGTGATGTAAGAAGTTCTTGTGATCTGATGAGTCCAGATTTATCTTCTTCCACAGTGATGGCTGCATCAGTATAAGAAGAGAGGCAGATGATGTGATGCACCAATCATACCAAGTACCTGTTGGGCAGCACTATAATCTGGGGTTGCTGCAGGTGGTCAGGTCCAGGTTCAGCAACATTATGAGAGCATTGACGACCTGAATAAACTGAATGACCAAGTTAGTCCAGCAATGGATTGTTTCTTTGCTGATGACATGGGGGATATACCATGTATGGGGATATATTAAGAGGACAATGCCAAGCTTCATCAGGCTGAAATTATGAACAACCATCAGACATTTTGGATTGATGATATCAGAGTTTAGACCTTAAATTGTGTGGCATTGCAGAAGTGCATTGAAACACTACCATGGCAAATGTGTGTTATGAACATAGTTAAAGGAGGTCTAATAAAATATAAGAGCCTGTGACCTTTTTTGGGTCAGGTAGTCTGTAGGTGATATATGACGCTAAGTCTATGTATGTATCCCTAAAAGGCTTAAGATCACCAGTAAGGATCAGACTAAATACAAAAAGCATCTTTCAACTGATTATTTTACTTCTAGGTAAATAATTCAAAACAACCTGCCCATATAGGAAAAAAATAATTACTCCCTAAACCTAATAACTGGTTATATCAACCAGTGTGCAACAACTGGCAGTGAGTTTTTTTGGCTTGAATTTCTTTGTTTAAGAGGAAGAGGCAAGGTGGGGGAACTTCCACAGCCAAATGCCTCCGTCTGCGCTGGTGCTGACCAGGATGCGGTTCAAGGTGCAGATCCTGGTGCAGGTAATACTGGCTCCAGCAGGGATACTTATGTGGGTTATTTTTCCTTGCATATAGTCCCACACCTTCAACCGCTTGTCTTCTCCACCTGCCAAAACAAGAAGGAGAAAAATGTATTAATAACATAAAAGACTGTAAAATTGTCTTACAGTGTCAGCAGGGGAGGAGAAAACATGGGCTCTGAAGAGATGAAACAAGCTCAATGAGATACAGGAGGAAAAACAAGACAAAGCAAAAATATCAGGAATTAGTAGCTTAGCACAACTCTTTTTTTCTCTTAAAACCCCTGTGATTCTGTAGGCACAAAAAATCACCACATTCTGGTGGAACAAAGACCAAATGTATGATGATCATAGCTATCTACAGTTCTTTCATCAGTTCAGAAGTTTATATACACTTATCTTGGGCATGATTGTCAAATTAACTAAGGGCTTTTAACAATGCACATTTTTTAAGCAAGCTTTTCGGTACATAAGTTTGAATTTACTGTGGCGTTTTTTCACAGAATGGGCTTTGGGGATGACGTCACAAAACCCTAAAGCTACCCTGCTATATCTAATCTAAATTTTTATGTTTATTTGGGATTGTTGTCTTATTATCTGATCTCAACAATTGCTCTGTGATGAAAGGAATGCTGGGAATAACTAGGGAACCACCAAAGCTTAGGATGTTGAACACCAATTTAACATCAACATAGGCTGAGATGGTCCCAACCGTCATGATCTGGATAACTTGCCATCGCTGATCGAATCATGAATCCTGATCTCTCCAAGAAAATCCTGAAAAAAATTCTCTAGTCTTCAGTTTATGACATTGACCCCAAGACCCTTTGGATTATGCACCAAGGCAATGAACTAAAGCACACCAGCGACTCCAAAAACTACATGGAGGTTTTAGAGTGGCCTGCTGAAAGTTGGGGTTTAAATTTGATTGAAATGCTGTTGCATGAATGTTCCACATTCCTCAAATGTGGATCATTTCAACAATTTGCATTAAAGAAGAAATCTATAACAGAAAAAAATAATACTCTTTCATACCACTGCATGCAAACTTCTGACCAGAACTGCACGTGATGAGCAATAAACCCCAAAAGAACAAGCACACTAGGCTTGGCTCAGATTAGAAATGCTGCTGATACAATGTAAGAGCATCAGACCTGTTACAAAGTGTCTGCCTTCCTGTGTGGCATGTATGCTGTTGTAGACCCCTGTCTCTGTGTCCTCCCGTTCTCTGATGTTAGTGCCGCCCATCACGTCCCAGTAAATGACCTGAGAACCAGATTAGCACACAGACAAATCGAGGTAACAGTGGGTGCAATGATAGAGTCACCTTTTGAACTCGCTCTGAGAATGAAAAGCAAAAGTTCTAGTTATTGGTTTAATTTTGCCTTTATTTTAAATAAGATCACAGATATCTAGTAACTTTTACTCAAAAGCTGACCTGGGTGCACCCAAATCTGAATTTACTTAACTATTTCGCTAAATGCACTAAACATTTGTTGCAACTTGTTGCTGAGAATAGACAGAAAAAATTAAAATTAGTCGAGACACCCGAAACAATTGGGAATCTGATATGTGTTTCCATAATAAGGCAAAACTACAAAACCCTTTTTATCTTTTAGATCTGTAAAACAAAATGATTTTTGCATGTCTAGTTTATTGCTGAGTGAGTAAAAAAATAAATTTTCATCGAAGAGAGCTCCATGACATGTTGCAGGCTTAGGGCATCGCTTTATATCCGAACCCTGCTTCAGACATCTACAGAACTTTCTCCCTAACCTGTGTGCTGCAGTTTCTTGATCTATTTGATGCAGGTTTTCATTAATTTTCTTCGGCAAGCCTTTACGCCCAAGGATTTTATTGCATCCCATTTTTGTTTTACTTAGATTTATTGGAATAAAGAGGGGCTAAACACAAATACAGATTTGGCAAACCACATACATTTAAGTTTGTGGTCATAATATAACAAAATGTGAAATAAGTTAAAGGGGTTTGAATACTTTTGTGAGTTACTGCATATCAGTGTGTACAGTTTGTTTAGTGGAAAAGCTAAAGTTCTCAAGACACAGAGTTCCCTTAAAAGAGAATCTAGCTTCTCAGACAGGATTTCATTTGCCTGTTCAAGACCATGCGTAGAATGAAACTGTGGAAGAGAAATGCAATCCCAAGACAGAGACATAAATGTTATTGATACAGAACAGGAACAAAAGGCATGGTGATAAAACAAAAATAGTTTATTGTTTTAGCACGCAACATTACTCTCAAAGCAATAATCATTTCATAAAAATCCAAGGAACATTGATATGAGGGGTGTGCAGCGTTTTTCAACTTATTAAGTCATTGAAATAATATTGCAAACATAATTTAGAGCAACACAGCCACTAACAGGAACCCTTTGTCAGGAACACTAAAGTGAGACTTCTAAAATTCATATAAATTTATATACTGTCTTACTGATGCAGTTGCCATGACGTAAACACTTGTCAGGAAACATTATATCCACATATATCATAAAATTGATTTCCACATAATAGGAAACAAAAATGAGCTCCAACATAGAACAAATTACTGAAAGTCAGTGTTAGATAGGGGATAGGACACTTGCATGAAGCTATTGATTCAAAGACAATTATGAGGATTTTAGAGAAACAAATCAGGCAACATCTTTTCATCCAAGGTTTTTTGTTATTTTTGAAGGACATGAACTAATTGCACACAGGTTTAAACACCAAAGCTTCAAAGACATAACATGTGCGCTTCACTGATTGCTGATGTCTAGATCTCTCTCATTGAAAAGGTTTGGCCTGCCTGAAAGAAAGTCTAAAATAAAGTCTCACACAAAACAGGGAGTGAAAGTAAAAGGACACATTCCTTTCTCAGACATTCATTAATGAATAAGCTCCAGAACATTTAGATCCAGGAAGAATGTGAATTTTGCACATTCCTCACTGCTACCTTATTAAAGCATAGCACAGTGTTAAATTTGACATTTGTGTGTGTTTTCTAATTAAAATGCATTTAAACATGCAAGTTCCTCTTTGAGCTCAAAGGCAGCAAGATGCTAAATGAAGTTACTTTGCTTCGATGTCGCCTATTTTTCTGTGAGGAAAATGTTTTGCAAAATTGTTGAGTTTTTTTTCTGTACATATACATTTATATCTTCAGCATACATTTTGCCTAAAACCCCAACTGAAGATTTATTTTTAGAATTAAAACTATTAAAAGCTATAGTCCTAAAACAGAGCCTTGTGGCGTTCCTGTTTTTAATTGTTGATGGATCAGGGCTGGGGGTAATGTTAACTAATGCCGGTAGGACATACAGTAATCACTTTCCATTTTAGCAGAATCTCATTTTAAATATTCTGAACTATTCCTGTGAGAAACTGAGATTTGCCTTTAGTATTTATGCCTGTAAACTGTTGCATCAAAGAAACAAAAAGTGAGAATTTGAAGCTTTTATTACATTTTAGAAAGCTCCCAAAGCCTAGCCAAGGGATAGTGGCAGGAACATTATCAGGTCTATATTCATCATATGGTCTCCCTTCATTGAATCATCATTGAACCATTATCATGAGTGTCACAAATTTCATCTCATACATGCAACCTGCCTGTGACAATAAATTCTAATATGATACATTTTGGTCACCTTTCTGCCTTTTCTATTAGTCCTGTTTGTCCCCTTCCCATAATCTTCCTTAGAGGGAGGGTGAGAGATGAGGAACGACAGAAACGCAGAAGAGGAGAGAGAGTGTTGCTGTTTGTTGTCTCACACAGAGAGCCTGTGTCTTGGAATGAGCAGATGGTGGATCTGGCTGGCACTTGGGTGGCACATGCACATCCGCAGGAAGGCAAAAACAGTCATCCACTCCCCCCGTCCCCAGCTCCCTCTCCCTCGCTTTCTCTGAATGCCTCCATCTCACTCATTCCCCACTTAGATCCAACACACAGTGACGCTTTAATCAGCACAACTTGTCCTCACCTCTCTGCATGCAGGAAAGACAGCAATATGTGTGTAGCGTGAGGCCGGGTTCAAGAGATGAGGGTAAGGTGCACGAATGGAAGCAAAGTGTGTTGCTCTCCTATAGCGTGTTTGACCTTATGCAAATCAGCAGCACCCAGTTACTCAAACTTGCCCACTAAATAAAGCATGCCTGTTTCTTTGTCCAGTCGCTAGTAGCCAGCACAATGGCTTAATTATGTAGAGCAGAGGAACAAACAGCAAGCTATTGAAACTGATGTGTTGACATACTGTTGTGCGTGATTGTGCAAGGTTATTACTGTGCTTCTCCCTGCTGCTCTAAGCAAAGAAAGCTAGGGCAGCAGAGAGAAGCATAGACTCTTTTGATGGAGATTCTGAATGAAAAAACAACACAGTGATGCATGTGTACTGTGATAGTTTTTTTTTTAAATAATAATTAGAAGCTGATACATTTCAGTTGTTTTGTACAGCCAATCAAAAAATGCAGTAAATAGCTAACTTTAATGTGACTGGCATAAGAGTACGTAGTTGTCTTGCATTTGGAAAATTGTAGGTTGGATTTCACCTTCGTCTACCACTACATATTGATGTACCCCGGACAGAGTTGGACATCTACCATGTTGTTTGTCATTTATTATAAGAATTTTGATGTGTCTTTGTCAAGACACAAACACCCCAACTTTCCAACCAATCTGCATATTTGTGCGTGTTTGCATGTTAAATCTGGCTTTACTGTAGAGTGATTTGAGTGGTCAACCCACTTACTCTTGAATCCTTGGTTCAATCCCCAATCCATCCCTAGTCATTCACATAACGTCTCTTTGAAGCTTGTGATTGTAATGTAAATAAATGTGAAAAGCTTCAATGGCTGTTAACACATTTGCAAAACATTAAAAAACGGTTTCAAATATCTCCTTAAAGCGTTCTAAACACACCTTTCCGTCAGTTCCACAAGTAACAATCTGGTATCCGTCTGGATGGTAGCACACAGTCCGGAAAAGAGTGTCGGTTTTGATCTTTTGACGGGCATGAAAGTGTCTGAACAAAGGTAGGCACAGGAGAACAGTTGAACAGTTTAAAGAATACAAGAGGAGGAGTTTTACTGATTTGCTTTTGACCTAAAACAACATCCAGCCTGTCACAAAAATTTCAAATGATATGAACCCTCAAAGTCAAGTCTCTTATAATGGAATTGCTTAAAGATAAAGGCACTGAAGGTGGACAAAATAAATAGGGTCAGTCTGGAAGCGGTGTTGGACTACAGTCTCAAAAATGGTGGTTTCTTTTCTCCCAGAGTTTCTTTTCTAATTCCCAACAGGAATGGATGAGGACAGTTCACTGATGACAAAAAGAGAAAAAAAATCACAGCCAGAAGTAATTACATTATTTTTTTAACAGAAGGAAGCATGATGTCTAAAGATATGAAGCATGGGAGGGTTGTGTGGATCAGTTGGTCGAGCTGCAGTCATAGACATGGTTGTCCTGGGTTCAATTCCCATTCTTAGCACATGTGCCTCATGTCTTCCCTATGTCAAGTAAATTTTCTGTTTAATGAAGAAAACTAGTGAAAAAATAATTAAAAAACAGTTATTAAGCTCAATAAGTACAATTATTGTATTCATCCTCTACAAGCCAGACATAAAGACCAAACATTGGCAATTTAATCTTATAACAGACACAAAGCCTCATTTACATGTCTCATATCAAATTTCTAAAGCTTTCTAGACTACAATTTATTGAGTTCTCATTCCAAGTGTCATTTTTAAAGCAGAAATAAAAACGTTTTCTGCAAAACTATTGCACATATTTCTATTCTCTCTGGCTTCATTAAGTCACGTAAGGGTGGTTTAATTGAAAACCATGACGAAATTATGTAGTAATATGCTTTGACACATCTTTTCCACTTCACATGGTCTCAACAGAATCAAATTTGTTGTGGTGTAAGAGTACCGGTAAGTATGAAATTTCTGTGTGTGCGCATGCTCTTTCCAGTCCTGAAGTGTGCAATGTAGTCTCCAGATGGGCTACTTACTCTAAGTCCCAGATGATGCAGAAGCCATCAGAGCTGACTGTGATGCATTCTTTGTCATCACTCTTCATTCTGAGACAAGACACGGGCCTTCTGTGCCCCACCATGATCTCCAGTATTTTGTGGGTATGAGGCAGCAGTTCCCACACATGCATCTGCAAATGAGACGCAAACTCATTCATCTCCATTCCTTAGTCGTATTTTGTTAAACCGATGCAACTTATTAAAGCATCTAATTTTCTTAATATTTGTAGCATTTTGTAAAAAAAAAAAAAAAAAAGACTTCAATTTGTGCAACCACTGTCTGAAAATGTTATCTTTTTCTGTGTTCATCTCTTGAACTGAACAGTTTATCTGGAGAGTGAATATCAGAATATACTGACCTTCCCTTCTCCTCCTCCACTGATAATTCTTTTGCCGTCCTTGGCGGCAGCAATGGCTGTCACCCCCTGTTTGTGAGCGTTGCTAATTACTACCATCAGCTGCCCTTTCATTCCAAACCTACGGATATTGCCATCGCTCCATGCTAGAACAGAAGAAAAATTGGTATTTCAGGCATTGTGAAGGTCAGAAATACTTTATGCTAGTGGGTAACTTCTGCATAGCCGAGACTGAGATGGATGAACCACAGCTTTATGTTGCTTTAAGATGGATACAGTGTAATACATTTAGAGTATTCTCACAATACAACCCAGGGCTGGTCTGATTTTAATTAAATTTTCATTTCTTTGCTTTTTTTTACAAAATAAATAACAAACGACAGAAAAATACTTTCTAAAAATTGTTCTTATTTCAACCTTCTTTTCTGGGAGTTGATGCAAATTCAGGATTGACACTATACAAAGTTTTCTAACAAGTAAATGGTCATAAACGAAAATTTTGATTTAACGATTTATAACCCAGTCCCATTACAACCCCAATCTTCAACGTAATTTATTGGACATTTCATGTCCAGTGTTATAGTTAAAGACCACGTAGTGCACAATTTGTGATGTGGAGGACAAAAAATCAAACCATGTATTATTTCCTCCCACTTTACACTTTGTGTTGGTCAAACACATAGGATCCCAACAAAAAACGTTGAAGTTTGTGGTTTAATGTGATAAAATGTAAAATGCATCCTGATGAATTAATACATTTGAAAGACTCTGTAGATGCACTGTCTGAATCTCACCACTGATGATACTGCAGTCATCATGCATGAAGTCTATGGCGTTGCAGCTCACGTTGGGAACAGTGATGCGCAGCTGGTCTTTGGGCTTGCCTACCATCCACACTCTGACTTCTTCCGCAGAGCAAGTTGCAAATAGCTTAGAAGTGGCACTACCACACAATAAAAGTAACAGCGAACGTCAGGTATTGACCTGATGTTCGCTAAGCTTCATAATAGATGTTGCATAAGTATGTCACCCTCTAGTGAGCAAACTAAGGAACTGAGGTAATGTTGAAGAAATGTGTGGATTATTGTAAAACAGGGAAATCAAACTCTAATATACTGTTGGTCAAACAGAAGAAGTTCAGATATTACATGATGATACACGATAAACCAAATGTCCAATGAAAAACAGAATTTTAAAAATCTTATGCAGCTTTCTCTATTTGTAATTGAATTGGCATCCCATTTTCACAAGATCACAATGATGAGATTAAGTCCTCTGCATGAGAATTCAAACATTCACATGTGAGTAGAAAGGAAACATGAATAAAGAAAACATTAATCAAAGCTAATTTTTCTCCACTTTGATCTACTCTAATAGCCTTTGGTTCAAGCAAGATACCTGAAATTTCTTCTATCTATTTGACTGGCAGTAGCATGAGGTCACTACTGAATGCACATAGAAGAGGGAACGGGGGCTTGTGGTTCCTGAATGACATGCCTATACATCATTGATTTCTATTATTAGTGGAACATGTGCTGTCCATCAGCAGGCAATCTGTAATAGACATTTAGGATTATTTTTTGGGCAAAATATAATTGCGTTGGAATGACTTCGACACGTATGTTGTAAAACCTGCAGCTTGTGGAGGTTTATGAATTCCCCTGTAGGAGAAATACATCATTAGGACCTTTTCCTTGGATGTAAGATAACTGTTGCGACTGAAATTTAGAACCAAATCTGTTTCTGTCAAAATGTAAATGTGAGACAGGCCAACACAAGAAGTGAAGGACGCTGAAACTGATATGCTGCTGCTTTCTTATAAAACACTGAAAATTGTGGCAGACACGGAAAAACAGCTGGAAATCAGAAATTCTGACAACTTCAATAACTTTAAACACTTGAACAGAGAGTTGATAATTTTTGTTTTGGTGAGAGCTCACTCAGACAGAAAAGAGGTATTAGACATGATAGGCTAAACCTAAGCTCATAAATAATTCCAGACAGTCCTCAGTGATGTCTTTGACTTTCCCTGCCTGAACCGCCTGAGTGAAACTTACTGAGGAAGGGCAACGTCCTTGACAGCGCTCCTGTGGCCTGTGGATATGAGCTCAGCTGTAAAATCCTTAAAACAGAGCCGGTACATTTGAGCCTCCTCTGTGCCGACATAGAACTGCTCTCCCCCTTCACTGATGGCGATGGAAGTCACTGCGTTTTCCAGTTGGACTTCCCTATCGGGGCAGATGGAATTAGCAGGTTTTTCTATCATCTGAGTTAAAAATCCAAATGGTGAAAGAAGAGAATCACCTGACAGGTTTGAAGTTGGTCTTGGAGCATAGAGCTAAGTTACCAGATCCAGAGCCAACAAGCAGGTCTCCAGATTCCAACAACTTAAGAACATTGATTCCCTTAATACAAAACATGATTTATATCATCTATCAAGCTGGGGAAAAGCATTCAAGATAATGAAGACCATGTAACACAACAGATGTTGAGGAGAAGTTTATATGTAGCATTCAATTGATCCTTCCAAAATAGTGAAACTACAGCACAGTGTCAGACCTAACTTAATACATGGCCATCCACCGGATAGGACAGGAAATGGGAACTAAGAACTGAGATCTGATGTGATTAATACAGAAATAAATGAGTTTTAAAAACCTAAAACATTGTACAATGACAGCCAGTTGCGGAATAACATAAATAAATTGTGTCATTCACATAAGTCATCATTCATTTGCAGATACAAAAAATCCTTGACATGAGTGCTTGCTTGTATTTCCTAATGAGCATTTTATCAAGATAACTTTACTTTCGGGAGAATGCAGCGTTAGAAATAAAAGAGACCTGGATGTGAAGACTTACATGGTTGAACTTTGCTTTACCGGGACCACAGATGCTCAGAACCTTCCCCTCTATGTCGATTTTCATTACGTCTCCACTTAAAGTGGCACAGTACATATATCGATTATCCTCTGAAATCTGTGTAAAAAAATTTATGATTTCAAAATAGCACAACCACTGCACGTTTTGCCTAATTAGCTCTTATGATTTCATTAATATTTTAATTTCTGTGCAATGGAAGCATTTCACAGACAACGTAAACATGGCTTCATACCTCGATACAGGTCACATATCTCTTCAGCTTGTTTGTCCAGCATTCGGTGGGCAAGATCCTTTCGTTGACAAACTCCCAGACTCGCAGTGTTAGGCTGGCATAAAAATAGCAGTACCAATGAGATGCATTTTGCTGACTGAAAACCATATGGATCTCATCATCATTGACAAGCAGAGCAACCAGCCAAACAAACTAACTAATATCGACTTATTACACTGTGTCTGTCTATAAAAAAACAGTACAACTGGAATTCTTCTAAAATTCAAAATTTGAAAATAACTACTAATATGAGTGGTTTTCAAATTGAGGTACAATCACCAGTGGTTGTATTGGTTGCCTTTAATAATGCTTAAAAGAAATCTTTCTAAATATTATCTGACTGTGACGTAATGATTACAATGAAATGAGGAAAATATGGAGGTATAGCTGCTTATGCAGTTTTTTCATTTACCTCCGCAGCTCAAGTGTGGAGTTGAATGATAGCCAGGCCAGACTGACCATCTTCTAGTTCCACGTTTAACAATCAGTGGGACTTTTTTTCTTTTTTGGTTTTTGGACACCAGGCTAAATGCTACTAGTAAAACAAACTAATGACATTGTGTTTTCTGCATTTTATATTTTCAAACACTTTAACAACCAGTTTACTAGATCAGGATTTTAGGTTAGATTTGGTGAGAAATCATCCAACTTTCTAACTCATAATTCTAATTTCTAAGAACTTAACTGTTCATTTTTTAAACTGTTGACTTGGAAATCAAAGTAAAACGAGTCAGCTTATTAAAGTGCATCATTACAGGATCATACAGAACCAATAACGAAGAAAATTGTTTTTGTAATAAAATAGTAAAACAAACTAAATACTTCAAGTGTTGTTGTACTTCACAGAATGGTGAGACCATGGTATTTTTATTCAGCGTTATCAGACCATGAAAACATACCTAATACAGTTCCAACAGATCCTAGAATGAGTGGAGATACCGTCTACCCACCTGCCAGCCGAAGCGAACATGGTGTCGTCAGTTTTGGAATATTCCACCGTGAGGCAGTGACCTTGAGCTGAAGCTTTGTCCCTACAGATGAGATCCTTGGTCTCAACGTTCCATACAAAAATCCTGAGAAATACACAGCAAATACCTTGCATATATCTTAGTCATCAAATGTTCATCCTGCCGCTCTTGTTCCTGCATGGTACTCAGATTTTACAGGGCTTTAAATCTTGTAAGACTTTGTTGTTTACCGGCAGTCATCTTTGCCCCCAAGAGTCACCAGGTATTTTTCACTGGGAGAGAATGCGACTGATTCAACCTTGGTGATGTGGATCCGCAGCTCGACGTGGATTGTTCTCTGAGCATAATTCCAGATAATCACTGGAGCCTGGAAAAAAGTAAAACTGGAATTGAAGGGCATAGAAAATGCAATACAGTACAAAGACTTGTGAGTGTGGCTACCTGAAAGCCCATAAAGTTGACCTGTCCAGAGGCGATGTACGATCCACTTTTGGACACAGAAATGCAGGAGACGTTGTTTGAGTGTCCATCCAGAAACTCTAGCTTCCCATCCTCAATTCTTTTCAGGACAATCATATTTCCCAGAGGATAGATAAGGTGCTTCCTGTCTGGATGGAGCTTTAGGCCAAAAGGCACTTGTCCTGATAAGCAATACATTTCGTGAGGATAAATAATGCGAAGCATAAACACTCTCAAAGCTAATTTAAATCAGCTTTACTTGAAAATTGGTACCTCTTAAATGTCTCAAATAAAGATTGGAATATACAACAATATATGTATATTCTTTAAAAGCACGCTTTGTGAACAACAGAAGTGTCTGTGCTTTTTTTAGCATTTAAAGTTGATAAAGTTCATAATTGTAGTGAAATTATAATTTTTTATTCTAGAAAGAGTGTGAGTTCTACAGAAGAGGATTAGGGCCACCAAAAAAAATAAATTAAAAAAATTCTGACTTTAAAGTCAGAATTCTGACATTAAAGTCAGAATTTTTTATTTATTTTTTTTCGGTGGCCCTAATCCTCTTCCGTAGAGTTCGGACATTACATCAAAATCCAAAATACTGTATGGTTGAATGGTAATTAATTTTCAGGAAGCAAATACAAAGTACAATATAGTATATATTATATCCAAAAGAAACTTTAATTGATGGTATTGATACCAAATGTATCATGTCTCATTCATAGTTTTGAGATCTTTTTTGTTTCCCTAAACACATTCTTTGTCAAATCCAATACTTTGCTTGCACCATGTACAATCTAAGCAGAAAAACTGACTTTTTGTCAAAGGAAATGAAAAGGGAAAAATTATAGAAATAAAAAAAATGAACCTTAAAAAAAACTATTAAACACAGCAATGTTTTAGTATACCTGTAGGAAAAATCTTTTGTAATATTTTAGATGAATTAATGTATTTTCTTTTTGTAAAACTTCAGGGGGAGTATTAACTACAAATGAGCATTAATGTTGGTAGGAAAACCTACCGTTGAAACCGATAAGAGCATCTAGTTCCAGAGGAATGGTTTTGCTTCCCATGGCTCAAAAACTGAACATCTCAAACACGACGTGTAAAAAAAACAAACAAAAAAAATTCTCGCTAATAAATAAGTTAACTTTTAAAATATTGCTTTCTATAAAGAATAACGCGCTCTTTCATCAACATGACTCAAATTGGCATCTGGATTACGTGCCAATCAAACGGTTACCTAGCAACGAGAAGCTAAGTTAACGGCTGTCCCAGTGGTTTCAAGGCCGTTGTTGTAATGCACGGGCTCTCCTGAGCTGACGCTCAGGGGCTCACGATGTTTAGCTCCTATTTAGGGATTTGCTATTTTGCTTGCGTGTGCTTTCGTGAATTCGGACACTCGTGTAGTCCCTGGCTCACAGAACGAAACTTTTGGAGCACTGCAACTGCGATGTTATGGCAAGGCCCACCCAACTCTGGTGATCTGCCACCTTAGAAATTCAGCTATTTTAGCCTTCAGTCTAAATTTTAGCTAAATAAAAGTCGTTTAAAGCCGCAAATATTACACGACCCTTTAAAGAAAGTCAACTTATAATTTTCATAAATATCTACTGTAGAAAAGTTTGCCTTTTTGAAGGATCTATCATTTTATTTCTATCTTTGGGTTTTAAAATAAGAACATTTTTGCAAAAAGGATGGATACATTTTGACAGGGTGTCAACATTATTTAATAAAAGCATTGCTTCCAACTAATTAAAAAAAAAATAGATTTGAAATAACATTACCGGTGTCATTTTGTTGTAGAAATTCAAGTTATTCCATCAAAACTACTAAAACCTGCAGTTTATGTTTAATGTTTAAAAACATTAGTTGGTTCTTGCCATTTTTAGCCATATTACTTAGAGCCATTGTGTTAGGTCCAAAGAACCACTAGCAGCTTTGGAGTCGCAGGTTGCGGGCCCCTGCCCTTATGATCTAACAGATTTTGAAAAAAGCAAACTGGTTCTTGAACATCTTTATAGAGGCAAAGGATTTCTCATTTTTCCCAGGTTATGTTCACAATAAGGCAGAGGACACCCTGATAAGCAAGAAACATGTCTTTATGAACACACAGAAACTTGATCTCAGAGATTTTGGTGAAGGATTTATGAATTTTACTTCAAACATTTTAACAAGTAATATTTTAACCATGCTGTGCACTTCTGTTAAAGCACTATAAAACTAAACAGCCTGGTAGAGCTTTGCCATTGTAACACAATAGGTGAAGTATTTCACAATTTTGTGCAACATTGTTGGATTATTGTAAAATTACAGTGAAATATTCTGAAGTTCATAGTTGCAATGTGACGAAATGTGAAAGAAGGAAAAAAAAAAAAGAAAATATGAATACTTTTTTAATGCAATGTATGAACTGTACAGTATATTTCAAGATTTAAAAAATCTAAACTGTCAATATTTCAATGTACTATTTTCATAACTCAAACTGTTATTCACACCTTGCCAACACGTTTTTATGTAACTGAATGCTGTATAGGAGCTCTTCACTACAGACCTACAATATATGTATAAAGAAATAAAGCACATATCAGTGAGCACCTTCCAACATTGACTACATAATGCATAAAACTGCATTATGTAGTTTATATTAAAAGCATGATTTGGTTGCAACAAACAAAACGGTCAGTTGTATTTGGACTCACATAAATACACTTGAAATTTCAATTACTGGAATAAAGCAGGGTAAGATGGTTCACTCTAGATCTGAATGGTACATGTGAACATTAAGCCAATGGTCCATATAAGCACGAAAACTACAAGCCACAGAGCTGCTTGATTGTCTCTCAAGGAAATCTAATTAGGTTCACAACTTTCTGGATTTTCAGAAGGTCCTGCGAAACTTTCCAAATCCTCTGAAGGTTCTGACGCCGCCTGTCTGTGAGCGTGACTCCTTCTGTGCCTGCTGAGGGAATGGCTCCAGGAGAACCTGATGCCACATGTAAGGCACATGTAAGGTTTTTCTCCTGTGTGCACACGCTGATGCTTCGTCATCGAATTGTACCTGTTGAATGTCGCGCCGCATTCGTTGCAAATATATTTCTCAGACTTAATGTGGACGTTCTGCTCGTGCTCCTTCATGTTGCCGAGCTGGGAGAAGCCTTTACCACACACAGGGCACAGATGGGGTTTCTCTCCTGAGTGAGTAAGTCCATGAAGGATCAGGTCCTGACGGGAATAAAATCTTTTGCTGCAGACAATACACTTGTGGGGTCTTTCTCCTGTGTGCTTCTTCATGTGTCTTTTGAGTCCCTCTGAGCGGGAGTAGCTGCTTTCGCACAGAGTGCATTTAAAAGGTTTCTCCCCTGTGTGGGAACGAGCGTGGCGTCGTAAGGAGGAGGCCTTGAAGAAACACATTCCACAGTCGGCACAGCGGTGAGGTTTTTCCGGCTGTTCCTCATGCGTTTTTTCGTGGGCTTTGCAGTGGCCCGCCTCAGAGAATCCCTTTCCGCAGACAGGGCAGGTATAAGGCCTCTCCCCTGTGTGAACCCTTATATGGCGAAGAAGTTTATGGAGTTTATTGAATGTCTTCATGCAGAATGAACACTGATGAGGTATTTTTGCCGTTCTTGAGTGCGTGCGTTGATGTCTCGCTAACCTTGAAGGCCTGTTGAACACTTTCCCGCAGTCAGGACAGGGATGCTTGTTGGTTCTGCTGTGGGTATTTTGGTGTCGAATCATCCTCTCCTCCTGAGTAAAGTTCTTCTCACAATGCTGACATTGATAAAGCATTCTTGGCTTCCTCTCGTGGATAGGTTTATGCCTCTCCACCTTTGATGGTCTGTCGAACATCTTACCACAGGTGGGGCAAGGGAAACACTTGTTGGATTTGTTTATTTTTGGTTGTTTGAAATTCTCTGGATCGGTGTCAGTGGAAGCGTCGCTGGAATCTGACTCCAGGTCAACATTCACCTCCACAACTCCAAAACCTGTGGATCACGCAGAGCAAAATTAATATTTAAAAAAATTCCAAGGTAGAAGATTTCTGTTTTCATCAGAATCAGAACAAACCCAAAAATGTTTTAGCAGAAATTAAAATGAACATTCTGCTACATATAGTATTTATTACAGTTCTCCTTGCGAACATATGTCATAATTTATTAACTCTTTTTAAACAAATGATGCTCCTGAACATTTCCCAATCCAAACTACCAGGACCGGAGAAAAGGACAACAAACATTTTAGACATAAAAGAAAAATTAAAAGTCCAATGGTATCTAGAAACTGAGTGAAAATGGTGTTTATGAATTCATGGGAACATAATCAGAAGTGAACACAGCTGTATAATGCTCTGACCCAGCTGGCTTGTGTTATTCTGATGCTGATTCTATTTTCATCGAAGCGTGATGTTTTGCCTGTTTTGTGTTTCATATTTGACAGATGAAAACTGAAACTAATTGCCTGTTTTAAATATGGTTTGGTATATTTTTAATGGCTACTGCTGCCCACGAGCATACACCTACCTCCAAACAAAAGAAATTCTTTTGTCTGGTTGAGCAACATAGTGGTACTGGGTTAGCAGTAGTTTTTCAGGGCTGGGTCAGTTGGAACACAAAGAACTGGTGGAAAAGTCCCTTGTTCGCACTTTAAAGGGCCATCACACAGAGTGCTAAGTTATTCTTCTACAAATATGTTTGGATTATTATCTGCTACACTGTATTGACAGGAAACAAAAACATAACCATCTCTACATACTGTCTTCAGATTCAGATTTTGGTTCAGGTGCGGCATCTGGGCCCATGGCTGCAGACTGTAGATAGACAACAGAGAAGCACATGAGGTCAATACATCACAGAGCAACACAGAGACATATAGGACAAACACTCCTGCTCATACGTATTTGCACATAAAGTAAATTAGAGTCTCCACTAAACCTAATTTAATTTCCCTTTAGAATCAATGAAGTATTTTTGTAATGTGGTAGGAAACTGAAGAAAAGCTATACAACACATTTACATGTAAAACACAAAAACTGCACACAAAACAGCAGAAGTTTGAATTCAGGACATTTTTTCAGTGAGAGGACAATGCTAACCGTAGTTCAACAATTTATTTTACTTTTGTAAAGTAAAAATGTATTGCATCAGTCATGTGCCATTCTATTGTAAAATAATTCAAAACAAGAAAGAGTCTCTGTATGCCATTGACTTACTCCTGATGCTTATTTATATGGCTGATATTAGAACATCACTTTTAACTTTTGAGGCATAAAGGGGAAAAAAGGTGTGAAAATATAAGTTTGACTGCACTCTCTGGTGGACAATTTATGCAACTGCAATATTACTCTAAAAATAATTTGAAAAATTATTAGATCTAAATTTGGATTTCTGCATTAATTTACTATCACCAATATACATACATAAGAAACAGCAAAAATGTAATGTAATCTGATTTGCTTCCTTTGTATTTTTACTTAAATGAATTTGTGTATTACTGAACATAGTTGTAATTTTTTTTTTTTTTTTGCATGTGATTCTTAAATTATGACAACTAAAGTGAAACATATTTTTCTGCAGTAAATATTTTTACCTATTTTCTTATTTGACTGCTACATGGGTGCAAGAACAAATTCTAAATGAAGTGATGCATTTCATTTAGGCAAAATGTGAAATACATTTATGTAAAATAAAGTGAGGCAAATTATTATCAACATACTAAGAAGTTCAAAACAACACCCAGGTTAAAAGTTCTGTATAAGATGCCAGAGGAAGTGGTGGAGTGACCAAAGCTATTCTGTTTGAATACACCAATGCCTTTCTGCCCCTCATTTACTTGTTGCGTACCGACAGTCAGTTGACTGAAAACAGACCTCTACAACTTCACCTTGCTTATAAGTTAAACAAAACACATCGTTTTGAACCGTTATCATGGTGTAAAAACTAAGAAGCATCACCTGTCACTATTTGTGAGATAATAATGTTTCAAAACCACAAGAGAAAAGCTAATAATAGTCCCAAGTATGATTCAGTTAATTTCAGACTGGCTACCGGAGCAAATATCTTCTGATATCTGCTTTTTATGTTTGTTTTATTCCAAATGATAGAAAAGTTTTAGTTTTTTTTAAGCCAGTGTGTATTTAACAATCATATTGCTAAAATTGTAATAATAAAGATTATGTTACTTTAGCAGCAGTGGGAATCATTGTTCATTTCTGATTTTGAATAAAAGCGGTTAGACCATGGTATAACTTTTAGTTTCAATTATTGTACGTATCACTCCACCGTGAAACAAAGGCACTTTGACTTAACATTTACAGGTGTCATACCCAGAGAAACTAATGTAAAACCCATCCTTAAAGAATGCTGTTTTTATTTTTGACTTAAACCCTAAACATTTTACCAGTTTCTTTATAAACTAGGAATTTCAGAAAGTGATAAGAAATAACATTTTGCAACACTTCCCGAAGCTATAGTTGCAGCCATACGAAATGTAAATCACGAAATTGAGGGACTAAAGAGAGATATCATGATAGCAGCTTATGTGTCATTAGGTGCTTTATAATTGAATAAAATGACATGAACATATCTTTGACTACAAATGTAGAAACCCAACTGTAGTCTAGTCTGCTTTAGGTTGTATTATTATTATTTTATTCTGCTGAACACAGCTAACTGTAAATATAACCAGTTAGGTTTCTGCAATACAGGCTGCGTGCGGAGCTAAATTAAAATTGTGAGCTAATATCTATAAATTAGCATCTGAGCTCGCTAGTAAACACAAAGAGGTCATTTGATGTTTAAATATAAACTCGATAGCAGGTAGAGGCTGTCCTGTGGATAATAATAGATCCCTACGCCACCCAGGATGACAGTCGTTTGGGATTCAAACAGAGATGAAGCTACAGCCAAGCTACGCACGCTAAAGCTAACGTCGACGTGTTAGCTAAAACAATACAGTGCAGGAAGGACAGAAAACCAAATCCCACCTCTCTGATAAACCTAAAGAAGGCTCCGTTATGTATCCTTTCGCCTGCAGCTTATATCTAACCTCCACCAAAAGGAGGAAGGGAAAAACCGTAGCAACTCTCCAAAGGGTAAACCACAGCAGCTCTGTTTGAAGCTCATTACTCCACGTGAGACATTTGGGGCTGAACGTAAATTCAAGAGTCACACGCCGGTAAAGAGTTAGTTGGGTTCTTTTTATTTATTTTTTTATTTGTTAAAATGTGTATAATGTTTAATGAATTCACAAGTCATACAATGATTACCAATGGAATTTCCACCATTTTTCACTCAACGCTTTAGATACTTCTATCATTTAGTTCAAACTGTCCTAGAAGGCAGCACAAGCTTTTCAGAGCAACGGTGAAATAAAGTCATAAAACCATTGTATGGACTTTCGAAAAAGCAATCAAAAATCCTCCCTCTTGTTCTAGCATTTAGAAAAGAGAAACAGTTTCATTACACTTCCTTAGTCTTATTAAATGCTAGAGAGTGAGATAAAAAAAAAGAAGTGTCCACCTATAGTGTATGCGTAAGTATGACTTCAATAGTGATGAATTCACATTTTGATTATTTTCACACGTAATTATTCAAATATGTATTGCACAAATAATTCAGATATCTAAATAATTATTGATAAATATATTAGATTTGTAAATGTTATTTATATAGTCGTATTTAAAAATATTTGTCAAATGTGTTGATAATTGAATTATGAAATTTTTTTTATTGTAATATTTAAAATTTATTTAAAATATTACTTTCCAATCCAATCCAACTATATCTTTTCTCTCTTTACAACAGACAAAATGTAATCATGAGATTCAAATGTTTTTTTTAACACTGTACTGAATTCTGTTCATTTTGAGCTAAGTTTAAATTCTAATATTTTATATAAAAGAAACCCAATAGAGGTATTTGTTTTACCACACAGTACAAAATAGAATTCAGCTTTACGGTATGAATAATAACAACATTAACTGAAGAAAATATTATTGTAAAAAACGACAACACTAAAGTGGAT